>OMPJ01044998.1:0-77949 GCA_900312935.1 Carapus acus
TGAGGGAACACTGGGGAAAATGTCATTCACCTCGGTTGATCTCTTCTTTGTCATTTGGTAGCTGTCTCTCCCTCCCCGTGGCAACCTCTGTTCACCCAATGATCACCCAGGCGGTGGCATCCAAGGGGAAACATGGGATGTAAACCTACATAGCTAAGACAAATGCTGTTTGCTAGTAATGATGTTTCATTTGGATTTCAATTGAGAAGACTAAAGAAATGCAATTTCCAAAGGGAAAGAGTGCACATATGCATGAACTACATACATGTAATATTTATCTTGAATCTAATCTTTTAATTAAAGTAGCAGTGAATGAAGTAGTTAGGCTACCTTTGTACGCTGCCCTAAGTGTTTCAATTTCACACGACTGCTGATTCAGTATGTTGAGCCTTTTTTGGCTTTCATATGCAGTATCCCCACTGCTTTATCTATTTCACATAGTAAAGTGAACCCTACAAAACTGCCTTTCCTTTCCTTATTATTAGCCAAGCTATAAAGTAATTCAGCTATGCAGTGAGGTGAATGCTATTTAGAGAGCTCTGCCTTTTTGGCCCATTTATTGTCCACCATAGCCTCACTGTATCATCCCTCTAATCCTTAAACACAAAAAAGTGCGAATGACTTGTACCCCCAGCCTCATGCACAAAAGGTGTTTGGGAGAATCTGCTGTGCAAGAAACTCCCATATTCATTAAATCATAGTTATCGTGATTTGGGAGGGAATTGTGTTTCATTTCACTTAATTAATGGGTTTCTGCTCACAGTGCGATCGAGCACTTCAATGGGACCGGCTGTTTACCGTGGGTGGTTTGGGATTAATGCAATTAGTGACATAAATTACACAATTTTTGGAAGACAGGACGCTACAATCATAGGAGAAAAAAATATTTCAATATTCCGCTTGTATTATCAGATGACAACAAGGCCAAAGAGAGGCCAAAGGTCATTGAAGAAGGTTGGGATAATGAAAGAGAGGGTCGAGGTATGGGAAGGGAAGCCTAATGGAAGCCTAATGGAAATTAGTTTACTATGTGGGCACTAAACAAAACTAAGTTAACGAAAAGAATTGATCATCAATGGTAGGAAGATTAATCATTAAAACAAAAAAGAAGAAAAAGGACAGGCTTCGGTAAACAGGATACGAATAATCCTGCAAACCAGGCAACAAATACGCAGGCTATAGTATCAGAACCTGCATCAAGAGCGAAATGGAACACCACGTGAGACCCCACAACACAGATGGCAGTATGATGCCAGATGGCAGGTATACCAGAGAGGGTTATTATGTCCTATTGACAATATAAGCCAAAAACAAATACTATTCAAGCTAAATAAGTAAAATGGCTTGTTAGAGATCTCTTATTGCAACTTAGATCGACAGTCTCCCTGTTGGGGGAAAAAAGTGAACACTTGTGCCCTCATTCCCCCGAGAACACTTAAATTGTTTTTGCCCTATCATGGGTTTACCCTCCTGTCTCCACCATCTAAGAGGGGATTTGATGGACTCCTCCTTTAAATGTCCTCTCGAGTTCAAGGACAAACAGAAGGACTGTGATTTTCCCCTGCAGAGTTGCAGTTGATGCCTGCAGCAGGTGACACAGTGGTCCCTTTGTGTGGATTATAGCTGATAAGGGTGTCAAGGTTGCATCTAGCAAAGACATTGTCCAACTCCCACAACTGATCATTGTTCACCTGGAAAAGCGTCTACAGGCTTTAAAGTTGATACAACGACTCTTGATTTACATTGGACTTCAATTTCAAATCAATCACACTCCAATGTCACAGTCATCTTGTATTGTTAGCCAGCTAAAGAAAAATTTCTCTCTAAAAAGTAATATTTTCTGCTCTTTAAGCTCATGCTGTGAAGAATTGCACCGACGTTTCTATAAACGAAGGCATTAGTCACATAAAACACCTCCTCAGAATTGAATTTTCATTTGACACCCAATCTCACTGCATTTAGGTGGGGTGCTACATCTACATAGTTACTATTTGCATTGAGTGCATTCACATACTGAGTACATACTGTATACAGACAGACAGACAGATAGACAGACAGACAGACAGACAGACAGACAGACAGACAGACAGACAGACAGATAGATAGATAGATAGATAGATAGATAGATAGATAGATAGATAGATGAAGTTGAATCACAGTTCAAAGTCCACAATCCCATCGAATCTATCTCCCCACATAAATACTGCTTCAAAATGAAAAGCAAACATTTTCAATCAGAAAATCTATTCTGAAACGAAAAAAATCAGTGAATCATTGACTGTCTTTAAGAGTCAACAGTAATTTTCATCATTCCCCGTGAAAGTTGTTGTAATGATATTCTCAAAGGTGAATTATCTCAACTGTATTCAGAGGGCCACAATTTGACCGGTGGCACTAGTAGCATTTGTTTACAAATTTGGGTGTGCTGGGGAATGCCATTGTGTGAATACTGATTCAAATCATTTACTTGTTACAAACATCACTCTCTGAATGGGAGCTAAGTAAATGACACAGCCTCAATAAGGGGCCATCTTTCCACACCAGGTTGGTGAGCTTCTTTGGATTTGAACAATAAACCGCATATTTCCACAACACAAGGAAACTGTGAGCCACAGAGCAGATTGTTCTCCGGCAAGAATGGAGATGCCAAGCTTTACAGTCCAGAGAGTAATTGCGTGTGCGTGCATGCGCACACATACACACACACAAGACTGTGTCATAGATCTAACTAGCATCTGCAGGTTAAATCACATTGTTTTGTTTTTTTTTAATGTTGAAAATGGCAACAGGCTTGCATATTCTCCAGGTATGAGGAAAACACAGAGGTTGTCTGACCACAAATTCAGCAATCAAGGAATGATAACTGGGATTAGGACCCTTATGAAGAGATAGTAGTAGAGATTTTTTAGTTATGGAAATGTGTAAACATACTCAAATGGGGCATTACATGAAATTTCTTTTTTTTCTAGAGTGGAGATATGTATTATTATGTTGAAAAATTTGGTGACACCTGTGGTGGCAAGTGTTTTGTCCTAATAATTCCATTCCATTGAAAACACAATGCTATCAAAGCAATCGAAAAGGCATGAAAATAAACTAGACATCCACATAAGTAAAATCCTCCACGAGTGATTCACAAAAATGTGTCTCTATTCATCAAAAAATGCTCTTGACTATAAAAATGAATACATAAATGTCCCCAATAGAACATTTATGACTTACAGTGAATGCGCAATTCTCTCAAAAATGTCCTGAGGGTAGACATTCATGTGACATCATTTTAAAACAAACCATAAAAAACAACCAAAAAAATTACTCAACAAACAAAACAAAACAAAAAAAAACCCAACAGCTACAAGATCTGCAAATCTATAATATGAAACATGTAAGTGCCTCTGTACCAACAGCACCTGACAAAATTCTGACACCCTGACGTGTTATTTTCCCACGCATGCATTCTAAATGAATACATAAATTGTACACTGTATATTCCATTGAACTGACACACCACTCACAACTGGAGACCATACCACACCACTGTTCATGAAAACAAAGAAAACGCAAAATCAACATAACATACAGTATGTGGCGTGTGTCTATATTTAAGCCTTGGTTTCTCTGAATCACAATAGGTCCCTGTGTGGATTTCATACAAGAATAGAAAAAGACTAAAAATAAAAACATAAACAGATAAACAGATGATACATCCCTGACATTGTGGGGTAAGAGATTGCAATCATTGTAGCTGCAACACACACACACACACACACACCTATGTATATATATACACTGATCTTTGGAAGGTAGCAAAGTGATACGGTTGTTTCTATATACTGTATGCACTGGGTTTCAAAGGCGAGATAAACAAATCTGATGACTCAACAGCAGAGGTTCTTATTGGTCAAGACAGATATCCCTGAAAATCCCATTTTTTACCTCCTGGGAATTGCAAACAGTTCATCAAATCATTGTTAATCCCAACATCTGTCACCACTGCTAATTTGGCAATGTGGTGAAAGAGGCTGCATCTGCAATGGGTTTTTAATGCACCGCCCTTCACTTGATGCAACTGCAGGACATTTTTAGTATAATAAAATGAGGATGGGGCACATTACTATGAAGCAAGTGCTAAGGGAAAAGAAATGAAAATGCAGGTTTCTGTGGGTTGAGATTAGACCCAAACTACCTGCCTTTGCTTTGTAAGTGTTGGTGTCAGTGTTTTGACGCGCTGCAGCGTCTGTTCTGCGGGGAAACCGAGCTTTGCAGTCAAATTGACATTCATCAGAGTATGCCCCTTTCCTGTCATTTTGTCAACACAGTCACTGTGTGGCGCTCAGCCAAGCAAGACATCTGACAGACAGGCAAATGGGAATGGTGGACCTCAGCAACAGAGCCCTATCTCACCGACTTCCCAGTGCATTGCCCAGGTTCAGTGCACTCACATCCGCTCTACTGGCTGCATCTGTACTGTCTAATCCAACGTGGAACAATAATCTGCCAATAAAGTTCACCTTTACGAAGCGGGTACTGTTCGCTTTTCAGCTTCCACTCAACTCTGTTGTAACTTTTGAGGCCAGAAGTCAGGATGTCATTCTCGACTGCGATATAAGGAGAAATGGCAGATTCCGATATCTGCTGCCAGTGCCTTAAACACAACAAAGCATATTTAGCAGAGGGTCTCAGTGGAGCCGCTGGTTCTGATAAGATCAAAACACAAGTGCATTGGCCGAGCATTTGTCATTTCTAAATGCTCCTTAATGCTGTTTTCCGTATCCGATATCCTATACCTTCAATCATTCCTTTGGCAAAGTGGGTCACACTGCTGCATGCTGTCGACAATTGAGCCCCAAAACAACAGAGCTGTACACATCTGGATGCAGAGACAGACAAACACTCACAGTCTATGCGGACAAATGCCACAAAGACAAAAATTGACAAAATAGATGCGATTAACTATGGCACACACCATGTGGGTTTCATAAAGCACAGTTACCAAAATTTCCACACGTTTCGACCTTCAGAACAGGTACAATTTTGTGGTCATCAGCTCTATTGCAGACTTTGCAATTGACTTCTGTGCAACGTTTCCGATATTTTCCTTTGGAAGAAATGCTACGTATATGGCACAGGACACTGCACTGCAACTACATCACCAGCTGGGCTGAGCACCCTTTGCTCTGGTTGTCGAAAATTTCTGCCTCTTATGTCAACTGTATGTGTGAGTGATGTGTGCGCGTGCGTGCCTGCGTGGCCAACTCGCCCACAGGAGGCGATAAACATGGGCAATCAGAGTGTCTTCACAGCAGGTGTGCAAACAAAGACCGCTGAGAAGGTAGCAAATGGGGGCAAAAATCAAGTTCTGACACATGGAGTGAAGAAGAAGGGATTCCCCCGCAGGTTTTACTCACTACTGTATACATTTGTCATCAAATCAGTCAATCATAGAAAATTACTCTGTTAGCTCGTTGCCTGTTTCACTGGCATCTTGCAATTGATCATCATTGTACCGAGCACACTGGGATAACTCAGAAAGAATAATGCAAGACAACTTTATTTGCTATAGTTATTTTCACTGTTGTTTTAAAAGAGTACTGTGTCTGACAAAAGCCAGTGGGTGAATAATACTCCCGCACTCCACATTTCCACAAGATATTGTTTCTTTTTTGGGACCAAAAAGCACAACCCTCAAATTTCCCTCGATTGCCAGCCGCCACAGGAGTAAAACCACCATCACGATTTGAAACAAAGACATGTACTGCATGAGACAAGCTGCCAGAACTGGTAATGCAGGATGACTTCTCGAACTTAAATGTTGTGTGTCAGCGGTGAAATCCTCCACCTTTTTCATACACAGAGTGGAACACATTTATCAGTAAGGTGTCACAGCAAAACATTGGGGAAACAGAGTGATAGGAGACTCAAATGGAACCAACCCTTGTCAGCCAAGATGGATCCTGACACCAGAATATACTCAGAAAATGATTAGATAAAAATAACAGAATTCGTTCAGGTGTCTTCTAGGAGGTGTGCAGGTGGCTGATAAAGGATTCAGATTTATGTACCTTTCACCAAAGGTAGCAGACGTTATGTTTCTTTAAAATCTTTCATTGAGACTCAGTTGCGATGTTAAGCATACGCACAATGAGAAGCACAGCAAATTCAGTGCAACAACGAAAACAGGAAATGAAAACCACACAGCGTTTCGAGGGTGAGAAAACATTCGAAGAATCTTGGCCTGTTATTTTTGTCTTCCAGTTTGTCCCCAGGTGAATGCAGCCAATAATAAATATTCAGGATAAATCGACATTCCTACATTGACAGGTAGGAAATCATTCATGACATGCACTGAATTCCTAAATTAATACATAGGAATGTGTGTGATTGCGTGCATTGACAAGGGTATTAATTGTTCCGCAACTAAGTTGACAATCATCAGGATGAGGTCAACGTGAAGGATTTTCTTCCTGGTTCGCCTTGCTGCTGTCTGACAAAAGTGACGTGCAATAAGCTTGCATGGACGTGTCGACAAATTGCTGGAGCTCTCATCGGAGAGAAACCCCGCTGAGTCTGTCTGGACACAAACACACTTCTGAGCAGTGACACAGGGACACAGGACACGCTGGCAATGCAGCCCGTACACTGATTTGCAAAAGAGCGCAAGTGTTACAAGGTGATGGCCGCCAGTGTCCGCAACAGCTTCACCTTGTTTCACTTTGCCCCACTGCTCGTGTTCATTAGCCCCATTTCAACAGTAAATGAATTACATGGACACATGAGACAACTGCTCCATTTACAAGAGTTACTTGGTGATTTTATAATCGGCACAATTTGCCTGTTACTGTCTCTCACCACTGACCTCAGACAAAATGACCCCCTGTTTTCCCACTATCTCCAAACCAGCTTGACTATGTGTTCTGATTGTGTTCTGATCGATTTTAGTGAGATGGCAAACCTCACTCTTCCTGTGTGATTTTAAGCGCCACCCAGATGGCAAAGCTGTATCAAAAAGGACTCATGTAAACATCGTTCACATGAAACGCTTTCCTTTGCAGCATTTATGGGCAAACCTATCAAATCTTCAATTTTACTGTCTCTTCTGTGTTATGTTCATTGTGCACGGCACATTTCAGAGATGCTTGTACTAAGATTTGTGATTTAAACACAAAACAACCTCCAGACTGCATACTGCAAAACACAAGAAAGAAAGCAATAATCTATTAGTCCCGTGAGGGGGATTTACAATTCACACTTACACACCAATAATCAAATACACATGCAAACACATACAAGTACAATCATTGATCATAGAAACCATGTCATGCAACAGGGATTACAGAGAATAGCAGCCCCACATGGTCATTGGGACCAAGAAATTTCAGTCAAGTTCCTTGCTCAAGAGCACCTCAGTAATACTCTGGAGGCAAACTGGAATCCCTAAAGCCACCAGCTTCGCCTCCATACTTTTAAGTCTGAACCAGAACTTGAACCGGCCACCTGCTGGTCTTTATACAAAGTCCCCACAGACTGTGCCAATGCCGCACAGTCTGTAAAACGCAGACATGGATTCAATAACATCTTGCACAAAGAAGTTAAGTAGCTATGGGAACCACAAAACTTCAAAAGCACTGAAATAGCTGGACTGTGTCCAGACACGGATCTGAGATGCTTCCATGCAGAAAAATGTTGTCCCTTTGGGTCAAAAGTTACAGGACATGCAGTTAAATCACATCACAGGCACTTTACGAGAGAGCAGTTCACAGCTGCCCCGTTTAAATCTATGAATAAACAATGAATACTGCTAAATGTGTTCCCTAATCTTACCTGAGTGAGAAAAATGTTGTGCAACTAACACATCCATAAGTGATTATCCATGAATGTAAACAAAGAGCTGTCATTGAGTGTGATGTCATCTCAAGCAAATCAGTAGGGAAAGTGCGGGCGTTGGAAACAACTGGGTCAAAATCATGACAAACCTGCAAACACAAAATGTTGTTGAAGCTGTTCCTTTGTTAGAGAGAAATGGTGATAATCATCCTCCAGGAATACGAGTGGGAGTGATTTAGTGGTACAGTGAAGGGAAGATATTTTAGTGATGAGCAGAGATGGAACATTTTGGCTATTCTGAGATGAGCACTCTGTGTTAAGCAGCCTCAGTGGCAGCAAAAATCATCAAGATGTGTTTTTCGGAGAAATTAATTATTGGAAAATAATTTGGGGTTGTTGAGATTGCATTTCAAGTAAATCTGAGTTTTTGCTTCATAAAAGCAGATTGTCCATTGTCAGTGGAACATCAATGACTATATGCCATCACGTTTCATTACATTTTTAGGTATCACTATCAAATAATGTGTGTGGTGTGTGTGCAAAAGGTATCTTGCATATGAAATGAAAACTCCTGAACTGGTGCGTGAACCATATTCATCCACAAGGGTTTGAATCAGTCGGTGTGAAGATTTGGAAGTGGTGAAAGCTCTGCAAAGAAAAAACTCACGGTGCGGTAATTACTAGTAAGATATATTACAGCTGGGTTTGCCTTGAATTGATCCCCCCGTCTGTTCATTTGAGGAGTTGCGGGCAGTATTAAACGCTTCAAAGCGGAGGTGACAACTGCTTCGGCGACTCCGACTTTACATTAACATTACCATAAGATTGAAACTGGACTTTGTAGGAAATTGTCTTCAGATATTGTGTCAGAATGAATGGGAAGCTTAACAAACAAGGTCTTTGCAAATATTGAGTTTGATCGCGTTGCAGTGCTGCGATGTTGCACTGATTGTGTGAGGCCCTCGAGGTATACAGCCATTGCAGCCAATCCCTTTTAATGATGGAATTACAACTGCTGAATCAGATGTCTGTTTATCATCACTTTGAAGGTCTTTCATCAATTTCTGTTGCTGCTCTGATATGAAAAGGGGAAACAGACTTTGTACAGGCTCAGCAGTGTTTGTTGCTTGGGATTTACAATGACAGCATTGAAGAATATATTTTGGTCTGCTCTGTGTTAGCACACAGATAAGAAATTAGTATGGATGAATTGGAGATGTGAAATTGTGTTGTCGTAGATGGTTTTATTTTTAGCAGCTTTAGGGGTCAAATGTGCTTTCTGCTTTCTCCTTAACTTCAGATGGGAACTGTGAATCCAACATTTTAGCAACACTGCAACATGCCGCGCAAAGTAAACAATTGACTCAGGGTAGAGTCATAACAAGTGACAACAGATGGTAAAACGCAAAGAGACAGTCAAAATGCAGGCACAAAGGACAAACAATGAGGTGTCTGGACCTCTTAGACCAGGACCTCTCGCAAAGACGCCCCTTTCCCTCTGTGAATGCCTGTATCATGTGTAATCTTCTTTTATTCACATCATGCACAGCAACGACATATTCACTGATCTACCTCATACATTTTGAATGACTGTCAATATGTATGTTCATTGCGCCATCCACCAATTACAAGACATTAACCACACACACAAAAAAGAATCCTGTGAGTGAGAGATCAATTACTTGCAGCAACATAATGATTACAGAAGTGGACATCTGATGGGAAGTTGAATCCTTACGCGACCCGTGAAAT
Source organism: Carapus acus (assembly GCA_900312935.1). Taxonomy (NCBI): domain Eukaryota; kingdom Metazoa; phylum Chordata; class Actinopteri; order Ophidiiformes; family Carapidae; genus Carapus; species Carapus acus. The sequence continues at coordinate 9,577 of OMPJ01044998.1, forward strand.
TCGGTGTGGAATGTGAATGAGTATCACTTTCCATTTAGTTCAATCTGTGACAAAATACAACGATGTAAAATCTAACTACTTTTCACTCACACAGCATCCAGTTTACAGGAGGCACCTTTGGCTCTGAATATTGTTCAGCAAGAGAGGGAAATTTCCTGGGTCCGCAAATTCAAACGTTCGATGGGGAACAAACAGAGATCGATCGAGGAAGGAGTGGTACCCTAAAGTTGGCTCTCTCAGATTCACAACACTGAATAGTGGCCATTTCTACCGACAGTTTGTCGAATCAAATGTGTTAAGCTAAGCAAGATTGTGCCCAAGACAGCACACCTCTGAGTCTTCATACTAGCCGACGGACAGGAAGGGACGGACTGGACAATACAGGACTCTATACCTCTGATCTACTTACTGGACATAATGTCTCCATTCATCAGGCCTTTAAGCAATTTGCATGAAAATGAAGAGGATGAAGCATACACAATTCTAGAGCCTCTAGACATCAAGCAAATAATGATACTTACTGGGGAAATGATCGAGAAAAACAATACAATGAAGGCGGAGTCTGAATTTGGCAAGAAAGACAGGTGCAGCATCACTTCTAGATGTTCATCCTGTTTCTCTTAAAGTGGCATGACATACTTCATATAGACAAACACAGGTTTGTCACAGCACAGTGCTTTGCTGCAAGCTTTGATGGGGCATATTGCTTATCGATCAATCATATTTGATCCTTGGATTGAGCGCAGGATCACTGCCAGTATCACAAAAAAAGATTAAAAAAGAAGGAATGAAGCAATCTCATGCTCGCCAAGCACAGGTGCCCGCACAAGCTAACTGCACGATAGGTCTCTGCAGGGAGCTAACCTACTGAAAATGGGCGGCTGGTGAAAAAACAGGGTCACTCATAAAAAGCTAAATGTTTTCCTGGGGAGATTTCAGACCAAGCCAAGGGTGAAATGGCAGTCAATACTGGAATTCATTGAAGTGACTGCAAGGACACGGTATCAAAAGGCATTGCAGTGTCAATGTGTCCTTGTTTCCCTAAGGTAAAATCCTCGTCAAATGACTTGTTAGTCATTACGGTGATGTTGACATTTGGGTGACGTGCATGGTCATTGCTGAGATTCTAGTTTGAAGTGTTAAATGTCACCTCGGTTATTTTTGCGTGAATCATAAACCTCACACACATCACAACCCGTGATTCAACTGTCCCCAGGTTCATAGAAACTTAGACAGCTAATGCTGTCAAGCTTTTATGGGCCTTAGTCTAATGTAAACAACAATATGTCTCTAAGTAATCGGCAAACGTAAGAGGAACAGCATCAATTGTATGATTACACCTGCTGCCAGTGAACATTGTAACTATTAGATCAAAATCTTCATTATTTTTACATACAGGGACTTAACAGAGACAGTAATCATTGGCGAGTATGTCACATGAGAGCAGCACCACCAAACATGCTCTGAAATCAAAGTCAAGGTACTCCTGAGGGCCAGAAGTGGTATTGTGCATGATTCCGAATGACAGAATGAGCTCAACGTGAGATTTATGACTCCAACCACCACTGACAATGGCACAGTGGGGTTAAGTAGACGTTGACAAAGTTGGATATTCCTTATTTTTACTGCTGTCTGTTATTCCAGTCTCCTTTTACTATTTGATGATGCCATTTTTCCCTCCCTTTCTTCAAAAAGCGGATTATACGCCTCAAGGAAATGTCAGGTACAATAAAAGGCAAACTAAAATGTATGTAGTTTGATGTGCCATCCATATTGAGTGCTCAAAACCAGCAGTCTGAGAGGGCTTGACCTGCATTTAGATCATCCTGTGGGATCACAAGGCCACAGATTCCTGCCGTCTGCCATGTCAGTTTACACTGAAAGGAGTCACACACAGCCAGTGTTACTTACCTTGACAGGCACAACAAGCAAGTAGACTGACATCATGAAATCTCAGCCACTCCTGAAAGACCCTGAACAGCTATGTATTGTAGTTGTGGAGGCCAAGACAGACAGGAATCTAAAAATTGTCAAATGGAAGCAAAGTACAAATCCGTGGAGCAACACAGCCATGAAAGACAGACCGACCTTTTCAAGAATTTACTGAGAAAAATGAGCATTTTATGTGACAAAGTACTCAGGATGGTGATGAACCAGTTCTCTTTATGGTGCACTTCAGTGTGAGATGAAAATTTTCAAAAATAAATGGTCATTGCAAGAACATGAGCATCATGTTTACAGGAACTGAACAATTAGGCGTCTGTTAATTAATTACAACAGTGACTGTCACAGCCAAGTGTTAATATCCATACTGACAGCAACAATAGGACAGTCTCAGTTGTTGCCAGCATGACAGTTCATAACCCCCCAAAAAAAAGAAAGAAAAGAAAAATGTGTTGCCAGACTGATAAATCCAGCACTGCATGTTGGGGGCGTCCAGAGAAGAGCAGAAACTTATTCAGCTTACTAACAGCAACAAAAAGCACAGAAATGCTTCAGGAGTAATGCTGTAATAACACTCATAAAATCTTAATAGATAAGGAAAAAGTAACTCGTCTGGTGTATGGCTGTCTGCCTGTGACAAAGGAGAAAAACTGGAATTTTGTTAGTTGCACCTGAGCGCATAAATGGAACACACCAGATGCAAAACGACTGCTAATTAGAAGCATTAACATGATAATTCTGTGATTTCATTTCACAGTTTTTAAGTTCTTTGTTCTCTTAATGGAAACCACTCATCTTGATACATAATGATTTATTTGTAACAATTTCCCTTCATTATCCTTTGGTGAAGCATGCTTCTCTTCTTTTCATCATGATCACAATTTTCAGCAAAGTCCTGATTTGTAAATTGCAAATTTCACTTAACATCCAGTGCTGTTCACAAATAGGCCATACAAACACTGGCAAAGACATGTTTCATGGGGGAGAAAAATATTCAGAATATGAAGAGGATACAGGTACATACAACATAAGGGAACACAACACGTAGCCCGAGCTTCCATTGTTGTTGCCTGTTAGTGTTGCTACAATTGATAAAGCTGGAAATTCATCACTGCTGATGCAGACCAAACACCTCCCACAGCTGCTTCACATTAGGATTCTTATCAACTTGCACCAGTGTGAATTTTAGAATCTGTGCTTGCACATTGTTCTTCAAACAATTGCTTTATCCCTGCTGCACATAATTGCTTTCAAACTGCGCCTGAAATGCACATTCAGTGTGGATCAAATCAAACTAAATTCAGCATGTAGAGGTGATATCCTAAAAAGTCAATTACAACTATTTTGGACCAGGACAAATTCAAAACCCTATTATCTGTTTCCAGTGAATTGATTGTGTGATGCAAAGAAAACTGCAACATTCAAAACAAATTTACATTCTTTAAGGAGTCTTATGAAGATAATGGTCCTAAGATAAGTATATTTAACTGCTTCATCAACCCTGCCCAGCATCATCAAAGAATATGGGGCACTTAATATGCCAAGAACAATATTTGATATATCCAGGAGTGACAATGAAAGTTTGACTTTTGTGTCAAAGTAATTCTAGGTCAAATTCCATAAAGTCCAAGTGTTAAAAAGGAAGCGTTTTAGGATGAAATATGTTTCAACACTCGCCCCTTAATGCATCAAGAGAGGATACCAGAGAGGGTACGGTCTATTAATTTTTGATTGTTCCCCTGGCAAGATTGCCTCAAGCAGCTATTGTCCTTATTTTTAAACCAATCTAGGATGGAAATACTCCCATTCCCATTTGCCACACTGGAGGCTGAAATTATTTCACATGAAACTTTGTCTTCCTGGAAGCTAAACAACATTGTCATCTATTGCACAGATGACCTCTGACTGCAATGACTGGTCTATCCTGTGTTGTTTTTGATGATAAATACCAAATAGTCCATTTCAAGTCAACACACATTGGTACATGTACTGTATTTTTGCACAGTTACGCACACTGTTGCTCAAACGACTATGTTCAAAGCACACAATGCACCCCAAAACATAGGTGGGTGGTTAATCTTTCACACAGAAGTGTTTGAAAGCAACACTCATATCAAATGTCTCCTAGGATGAAGGTGAGGTACCTGAGATGTGGCCTTGAATACCAAACATTTGTACTATTTGTACTACACACCATGCACTGATCTCAAGCCTTTTAATTACTTTCTCATTTGTAGGTGCCACCACAGGTCGTGTTTGCTGTAGCCCACTTCATTATCACCATGTGGCCAATGTGGTTGTCATGGTGTGCACATTGCGTCCTGTCCTTCTACTTTCAATCATTATTCACAGTGAAACACAGTAAGGATATCACATGCCTGGAAAATAGACTCAAGTCTGTCGTTTGGGGCTCAGTCACCATTCCTGTGAGAAACATTCTCTGTGAGACAATAAAAACAGGGTGAGGGTATGAACATTTGAGCCAAGTGTACAAAGGTCACGGAATAAACAATTTTGCCCTTTAGACAGTTTACCTCAACACTGGTCAAGGGGCACTCCACTATTCAAACATTTTACACCCTCAGCTAAAACCACCGCCTCTGCAAAATGTGGCAGCATCCAGTCAAAAATCTCAGACTTTCAGAAATGCCCCTCAGAATAAATAGACCAACACTTCATTGAGGTAAAGATGGCATTCAAATGCAATAGTAATAACAAAGTAATAACAACTAATTGCAGTTGAGCAAAGACTTGGTTGAAGCAACCAAGTCCGACCTAAGCGTTATTTAATCTAAATTGTTGTTCTTTCGACATTCACCAGATGCCAAAGTTTATGTGATAAAAGTGAGATTGTCTCTACTTGCTCATCATCCCTGTTTATAATTTGCAGTACTTTGAAGTCTAGATTGACATTACCGTTGCTGCTTTATAAATACTGTAGTTCGGTCTAATTCCCTATCGGACGCACACTTGACCTCAACCCGCCTCTTTACCAACGTTCTCGCTGTGAGCACCAAGTTTGATATAAATCCCAGATCTTGGCCGCATGGAATCAATGTCTTAATTGAGGCCGTTTCTGAGATGGTTAATACCTAGATTGAATTTAGTCATTGTCACTTTTGAGAACTTATCGATTTGATGTAAAGGATGATCTGCTGCCGGTTTACAGATCAGTTAACTTGACAAATTGAGGATGGGAGGGCGTGGCTCCTTGTGATGCACAATTGGGGCAGCTAGCAATGTTTAACTGGTTTTTCACTGGTGCGATCCATACGTAAATGCTGCAGCAACAAAAAAATCTTCTATTCTTCTCAAACAACCAAAAGGTAGACCAAGTGACCCCAAATCATACGCATAAACATTTAAGGCAAATCACCTAATAGCAATTATTATACATCATTTCATTTCTATCTTTAACCAACCGACTTATCTTAAAAGTAAAGCGCAGACATAGTGTCAGTAGTCACAATAACATTTCATAGAAATGATTGGGGCCAAATATCACTGATGACATTTGCTGCCCTGTTTCATAATTAGCGGTCATAAGCCCCATCTCAGGAGTGACCCTGCAGTGCATTAAAAAGAGAGGGTTTGAATTTACAGCGCTCTCCTGTCCACTAGTATATGTCAGGACACCGTGGCTGACCAAGAGCACTTGATGTACTGTATAGCTCAATGCTCTTGGTAATCCCTCTAATTGCGGTCCAAAATACTCATAAATATTTAATGTCCCGGAGATCCCACCAGATATCTCTGTTTCCAGGAAGTGCAGGGTGAGGTAAGAGACATCAAAGACAGCGTGAGGAATATGTGTCAGAGAAGTTGGAAGACAGACTCTGAAAAGGAATATTTGAAAGTATAAAAAGCTGAGGCTGTTTGAAGTGAAGAGAGAGGAAAGCGCCGAAAGTCGGTGGCGGCAGTCAGTCAGAGAGCCCCCTAACCCCGACCCCGAGGTGGACGGCCGTATCTCAAGGGACGCGTGTCGATGCGGCCTTGTTTTGCGGCCGAGTCGCTATTGATTTCTGGAATGACTAGGGACCTGCTCCATCAATTCTTTTGGTGTGGCTAACTGTAACCATTTTTTTATATGCCCTGAGCCTGTAACACAGAGGGAGCCAAATCTAGCCTGATGTAAAAGACTTCGTTGGCTGTGCTAAGAGCATCGGTAGGTTTCCAAAAGGGTCTCCATCTGCACATCTGCAGTCATAAAAACACTGCATGGGATCGCACCAGCCAGAAGTAGACCTGAAAAGCAGCTGAACACAAAGGCTGGTGCAAACGTGAAGAAAATTGAAATCACTTCAGTGTCATTAATTTTCTTAATCACGTAGGACTCTATCATATCACACAAGCCAGGTTGCTGGCAATGTAGGGATTTTTTTTCTATTTCTTTTTTTTTTCTGCGTACAAGCACCGCTGATGTGATGATAGCAGATGAAAAAAGCATGGCAGAGCAATACAGGGGAATGAACAGTTACCATTTATTTCCCTGCGTGCATTCCTCATCGTCAGCTGCACTGTTATAGGCACCAACACACGCACAGATGTCATGCATTCATTCTCCATAACCTCCAGGAGATGGGAAAAAAAGCAGCAACCATGCATGGCTTTCTATTGTGCCTCGACTGCTGATACAATGGACACAAGATGTATTTGAAGCATCTCCGCAGGTTTATAAAAGGAGGGTTTTGCTGAGTTTGTTTTTGTTGCTGAATGTCAACATTGAAAGTGGAAGTCAGCATCACAGCACCTCCAAATTAAGCAAAACTTGTCTCTTTGTCGGGAAAAAAAGCCCTTGGGCCACATTGTCTCTCATGCCAGTGTGGACTAAAGGAAATAATGCGATGAAACACAGATGAAATCTAACCTCAGCGCCTTGTTTTGCGGTTAGCTGGGAGAGGATCATCTCAGTGTTGGCGGGACCGAGAAGGGAAAACCACACACACACACACACACACACACACACACACACACACACTTACAGTATACACACAACTCCACTCTAATGAACACACCTCTCCTTAGAGGAGCAGAAATGGCTAGAGAAGTTTAAAATGGGTGCGACATCTAAAAAGAAAAGCAGATCAATCACCTCAAAAACGTTGATGATACAAATATGTCTCAAATTTGCAGCTCATCCAAAGAGGGGACCAAAACAAGAGTGGGTCCAGGTTCCATGACTCACACGTCATCACCTTGCCTCAACACACACGCTCTGTACACAAAAACCTGGACTTGTTCCTCGGCAAACCCCAACAGTGAGACAAAAACAACAATTCACGGGGGAGCAGCTTTTAGCGACTTAACCTCACGCCGCCCCGCATCACACACGCGTCTATTCATCACCCGTACTCCATGTGGAGCAGAATTATGGACCTCTCTCTTTTTTGGCAATGAAAAGCTGGAAATACAAGTTTTTATTTTGTTTTGAGCGTAAGCCTCCCTGCGTGTGATGCCTCGGCGGCATTGGAGTTAAAGCTTCTCATTAGAGCTGCGGAGTCACAGCCGCGGGTGGAGGAATGGCGGATCTTATCAATGATTTCATTAATCACCATCATCATCATCACAAAAGAGGAAAAACTCTATCTCCCCCCTCACACATCTTCCTCTCTTCATCCCCTGCGCTCAGCACTCTCCCCTCCAGCACTTTACACTGCTCTCCATCACACGCACGCACGCACACATGCGCTCATTTCCAAGACACTGCAACACAAGTGGCCTTGTCCCGCTTTTTTTTCTTCCAATTCCTCGGACTCCAGCTTTGCTCGGTCGCCGGCCAGCGAGCAGCAGCAGCAACAACAAAAGCACCACCAACTCAGCGATGCTACCCCTCATTCCACCCAAAGCGGAGCTTTCCCCTAAATTAGACCACAAAAGGACAAATGTGTCCTCATCCCGCAACCGCCTGGATGAGGATCACATCCCTGGTTCAACAGATCTCCGCGATCCCGCCGCAGGTCTCGGCGGAATGGACGGGACAGCTGCCAAGTGCCCCACCGTGCGGACCTGTTTTGTTTGTTTATTTGTTTGTTTCTTAGTTTGTTTCCGAGTCTGCCGCAGGTTTGAAGTGCGTACACGTACACACACGTACACAATAAGCGTGTCGTCTTGTCTCTTTGACTTACCTGGTGTTGACACTAAGGGCTGGACACAGCAGCAGTAAGCAGAAGGCTTGGACGGATTTCATCGCTGTCTCAACACTCCGGTTACCTCCGCCGTTCTCTGCTGCTCTCTGCCTCTCTCTCTCTCCTTCACTCCCCTCTCTCGCTCTCTTGCGCCCTCTCTCTTTCTCTCTCTCTCTCCCTCGCCGTGTCTCCCTCCTCTCGCTCTCTTTCTCTCCTGCTGGCTGTCTGAGTTTTTAGTCTCTCTCTCTCTCTCTCTCTCGCAGACACACAAGCAGGGAGGCAGACAGACGCAACACAGTGGCTCTAAGAGAGGCAGGGAGACTGAAAGAAAGATGGAGTGATAGACGGAGACTGAAGGGACCAGAAAGTGGGGGGACTGAAGGGAGGAGGACGAGAGAAAAAAAGAGGGAGGGAGGGATGGAGCGAGCAGAGAGGGGGTCTCTGGCTTTAAATAACACAGGGACATGGAGCAGACTTGCTAATGGGGAACGAGCGGGTGTGGCTGAAATCAAGAGAGAAGGAGAGAGAGAGAGAGAGAGATGTGGGACTGATCCGATGTCAGCGCCTGTGCACATGTAGCCGCTTCGCTCGGTTCTGTGTTCCCCCTTTTCTTTCGGCAAACACATCTGGCACCTGCGGCCAAACAGCTGGAGAGGCACTGCAACAATTAGCGGTAATGCTGGACCACAATTAACAAAAAACTCAGGCTTGGTCCATTTAACTAGTCAATGTAATTATACCTCGCAGCTGTTCTTATCCAGTCCCGCCAATTTCACGTGTTTAAAAGAAAAATAATACGTTGTTGTTTTGCCATTGAGAGGAAAAGCACATCGATGTCAGGTGAGGAAACAGCTATCGGAGGACACTCATGTGGACGTTTTGTGTGCCCACAGTCTCCTCACTTTTGGATGGGAGGTCAGGGGTCGGCGGATGAAACCAAGGCTCCTCTATCTACTCCAGGGGTGCCACACACACACAAATACACACACACGTACGTCTGAGGTGATAGAAGTAAGAGGAAATTGCCTCAGCAGTTGGTCTGCAGCTGCAATGACACCTGGAATTTTGTGTCAACCCTACTTGCATGTTGTCATGCGATCAACAACAGAGGTGCCATCACTTTCCAGATGGGAGCCACACAAACACTGGAAATAAAATCACACGGCGGGGCGTTTATATGGTGTGCTTTTGACGTCCGTTGAGCGGCAGCGTAAACTGTCGCCAGCCCTGAAGGTATTGGTATCCCGTGAAGTACCCCCGCTGATTGAGCGAAGGAGGTATTGTGGGAACGATACTGCCTTTTATACAAGTCCCACAACATAAATTGTTTTGAAACACATTATTATTTCTTGGTTTTTATGTAGCTGTGACTGCAGCAGTGACTTGTCGTGAAATGCTTCTTCCCATCACCCCAAAAAGAGGAAAATTGCAGTTGGATATCTGAGGACACAGCTCCAAAGTAGTGACCTTTTTTTGCGGAGGACCTCAGGAGCCTAACCTCAAAATTAACCATCTGGCGCTGACAGGGGTGCAGGAGCACTGATAATGACTTGATTGCCACCCTCGCTCTGAAAATCTACGGAATTTTACCCAGTGAATGCACCAACAAGTTGAGATCATAAACCCAACACTGCCGGAATATAAAGCAGTCTATATAAAAGGTGGAGGTCAGACCTGCCGCAGCCATGATAAATGATTTCTATTAGAGGTTTAATATAGTTTAGGGTCTATTGTCCAGCAATCCTGATGCAATTCCCATTCAGAGGGATTTCGACCCTTTTGGAACGTCTGATGATGGGCGCTTGCGTGGAAACTCTTGGTGACCGCTGGTAATGAGCCTGCTAGACCGCATCTTGGATTGGTCACAGCGGAGACTCCCCAACGGACGGCGCTAATCCGTCTTAATCATGTATCACATCAGACACATTCTTGTTGTCCCACGGCTCCGAGTCAACCTGCCGGCCATCTCAGTTTAATGAAGAATTATTAGTACAACACGATATTATATGAGATTACATCTGGGTCTGCTGTTGTCAGGAATGATTGCCACATTGATTATTTGCGCAGTTTTGCCTGTGAATACTTCATTTGAATCTTGGTGGTCTTGCTGAAATGGAATGCTTTCACAAAGCATCAGCCAATTCTGAGGTGGCACAAGATTTCTCTTCTTCTGTGGCACTTGATTATTGTTTGTTACCCCTGTCATCAACAGCAGTCCAGAGTTTCCAATTTCATGTTTAGAATATATCAGCCAAGGACGATCACACCATTTTGCAGCAGGCTGTGCTGTGAGTCCCACAAGTGATGCTTGGTAGCAGCGACGAAAGCTGAGACACAACTTCCACATGTACAAGTGCGTTCTGCCTCCCTGTGTCTTCAAATGACTCTGTTCAACCTTGGAGGCTGTCAGACTTGTTAACATCTCACAACAGATACAATCCATCTCTAAATCTTGTATTTTGAGCTTTTTATTCCCATTGTGATGACCGTGAAAGCAATGATGATTACTGGGTATCGGTATCATAATCAAGATTGTAAAAGAGAAAAACCACAGCAAATTCTATATTTGTAAGATTAGTTAGTATGTTGGGAGTCTCATGTATTGGCTACTCACTGTCTCAGCATCATAATACCAATCGCTGTTCTCGTCTAAACGTGTGTGTGTGCCTCTGTTACTCGCCAAAGGTCTCTTCTTCTTTTTTCTTTTTTATAGCCAAGGAAAGAGACAGAAGTTGCCCACGAGCTGTCAAAATAGCTCGCAGTGCTGACGAGCCTTTGAAGCCATTGCGCAACTTGTTTTTGTTTTCGATTTTATCCAGGAAAGTTGTTCCTTTGCAGCATTCTGAACCGCTGCTCCCTTGTCACTGCACGCTTCATGTTGAAACACTCTAACGTGTACGCCACGCCGAGCTGTCCAGTCAAATGGCAGTTCTCTAAAATTTCCCACCAAACAGCCTCTCAAGAAAAGAAACTGTGGCTGCTCTGCTCAAGAAGACACAGACAGCTGCTGCCGCCCTGTGACTTCACCAGTCCATGTTTCCAGAGTGGTGAAAGTCACTGTTTGCCTTCTGGTCACAGGCACCCATCTTTGCTTGTAGGCTACTGCTATTCTAGCAGCTCATGTATCCACTTGTCTACAATAACATACACAAGAACAGTGATACTGACTGACAGTTGCCTGAATAAATCAAGATATCCTGATTCGTAGCAAGCTGAAATAATGACCTGTCAGCAACAGGGCCGCCCTCAGAGACGCCTGTTTGCTTTCCACAAAGATTCCCCTCATCCTCTTTCCCGTGATTGCAAGGGTGAATATTAGCTTTACAAAAGATAAGGAAGCGCACGTCTAAACCTCTCCCGTCTATTATGTATGTTTACAGAGCACCGGCACGAAACAAAGGAAGAATACAACATTCCCGTGAATGCATTTCCGTCCTCAACACCTCCTCAGCCATTCAAAATTCTGTGTGGGAAAAGAGAAAAGAAAAGGAGAGAATTCTGGCAGCAAAGCTGAACCTTAAGGCAGTTCTCTGACAGTTCTTTCACTGCGTGTGCAAGTATGGAAATGTGCTTTCGCAGGACTCACCCGGAATCATCCATAACAATATGTCTGGAATGTTTCGATTTTCAACAACAAATAAAGAATAAAACCTTTGGGGGAAAAACACTTAAGTGACAAAATGAAACCAATACAAAAATCAGGAATTGTGTTATTGAAAGGAGATGCATGGACAGAGCACGTCTCACTCATTCTGGGTAGTAAAAACAATGTGACATTTGGTGAACTGGGAGGAATTTCATATCCAACCGACATTACTTCGTATTTTACCTCAGCAAACACGTCTTGTCTCTCAAGTCATTGTGACAGAGGAAACAAAGTTTAAGGGGACCGCAGAATAAGGTCAGTCGCAAATCAAGCCGACTTGTAAAAGTTCCCGAATCAACAGTGGAAACCTTTCCCTCACTGAGGTAAAGGTCAGGTCCATACGCTGTCATATTCGACTCTAACACAAAGTCAGTGCTGCAACACCGATTAGATTCACGATACATTTGCACTGAATTCATCAGAGCGTTGAAAGTAAGTAACAGTAATGATATTTCATCTCTCCCATTAGCTGCTCATCATCTGTACAGCCAAACGTCCTCTTAGGACGATGTGCCCCACAGAAAACAACATCAGCTCTGTTGTAATGAAACTCAGCAGCTCTGACCACAATTCTACACTTCTGTGACCAGCACACCTCATGTTAGTTTGTTTTTCAAGCTTCTTTGAATAAATCAAACGTTACGCAAACACCATCTTCACAGCAGAGTACCCATGCTGACGCACAGATTAAGGACACTGCAGGCTGATTTGTCCAAACATGTAAACACACTCCTCTGTCTTACATTTGGTTAAAGTATTCTGCACTAGCATTTGCCTACCTTTGCTCTCATAAGCCGGCTAAGCAATGCCTGGTGCAAATGGGGTAAACACGCACGAGGGTGGGTTGATGCAAGGACGCCCATGCTTAACCCTCAGTAAGATGCAAGCGCAGTCATCCAGCCATGGCAGCAAGTCAGCTGTGGAATATCCACCTCTGCAGAGTGAACAGCTGTGTGTGCAATTGTATGTGTGAAAGTGCACAGCACAGGCCGATTTTTGTAAAGCAAAAGCAAAACAAATCTGAAATTCCTTTTTACATCTTGCTGTGTCTTTGTTCCCACTCGATTGTTGCAATGCTGCAGCAAAACCCTTGGAGTGGGGCCACCTTGGCCTTAAACTATTGCGATGCTGCCTCCCGAGTAGAGCATGTGTGGGAAATTGTGTCTCCGTTATTGTGATTTGGTGAGGGGTGGTTAGCGATGCGCATGCTATTTCCTCTGAAAGATGGCGAAAACAACCACAATGTTTTATAGACAAATTTATTCACCCGTGCCATGGCTTATAGGTGAGAATGCTTGAGCGAGGCAGAGGGGATGAGAGGCAGTGTGGTGGTGGTGGTGGAGGTTGGGGGTGCATATGAGACTAATTTGGAGCAGATTAAGCTTCAATACATCCATCAGAATCACTCTTGACATTCAGATTGTCAAGAATGCAAGCTAGAGAGCTGCAACTTGAACAAAGTGGACACAGCCATGATGCTGTAGGGGTGAATCTGGCTATTAGATAAATTGCTAGAGGAATAAAAGACAAAGAATAATCACTCCTTGTTGAAATGTGAGCAGCGTGGGAGGTTAACGTGCGAGGGTAAGATGTGGACAGCGAGCATCCTTAATAGTAGGCGTGCAATCTCTCGACCCACATACAACATGTTGGACACCATGACAGGTCGTGGTTATCTAAGTTGCTATTTCTGGGGTGACAGTTGCTCAGTCTGTGGGGACTTTGTCTGGGGACCAGAGGGTGGGCGGTCCAGGTCCCGGCACATACCCAAAAGTGTGGTGGCTGGAGGAATTCCAGTACGCCTCCCTTGAGCCCTTGAGCAAGGCAACCAACCTCAGCCTGCGAGTAGCCCTCACACTCTGTAACCCCTCGCCTACTGCACGATATGGTTTCTGTGACCATGATTGCTCGTGTGTGTATTTGCACATGTGCACGTCGTTTTAATGAATGCATTTGATAATATGTACAGCATTCCGCCCATGAAACCTGATTTCATCGCAACACTGAGGAGGATGAACAGAAATTAATATGATTGCATTCCGCTGTTGGACTTAAGTAAATTGGCATCTGTCCAGTATCCACTTATTTCATCCCTCAGAGGCTGCGGGCCGAGGAGGGAGGGAGGGATGGTGATAGCTTTACTGCAACTTGTAACTTAATATATGGCAGCCTTGAAATACCCTAGATTGCTGTAACAAGGGATCTATACATGCGCGTCGATCGCCTGTTTTCCAAAGTCTCTGCCTCCTTTGCATATGATCTACACACAGATCTTCTATTCTGTTTGTAGCGGGGGTTCAGATTTTGTGAGAGAGTTTCACGATGTCCCAGACATCTGTTCTCACCACAGAAGAGGATCGCAAGTCCAAAATAATGTAGCAATCTGTAAACAACAAAGGAGGCCCTTGTTTGTGGGTAAGAAAATAGCTGTTGTGTTCTCCTCACAGCACATTTTGAAGTATCACATAAAACATGAAAGACTGACATTTTGTTTTAGACATTTTAAGCTAAATGCTATCTCATAGAAAGGTGAGTGGTTTCTCTTTACCGCACGTGTTGGATATTGACTTTTCAGATTGCATTTTGAAATATTAATGTGTAGCCCTTACATTTCCACAAGGTCAAACCCGCAGTCATAGATTTTGATTTATGTTATGAAATACAAATCAGAAACGAAGCAATATGAACATTAGATTGTGTGCATGCATATTGAATTGAAGTCGGCAGCCGACGACTGATTGAAAAATGAGCTGTCTTTCTTCATGAAGCAGAAAATCATGTTGCTTTAAAACTAATCGCCATGCATGCCACATACGGCTTTTGCATTACGTCGGTGCGTGTCCGGCATTTTGGGGGCAATGGAGCATTGACGACAAACATTAGAATAAATTGTCTCAAAATGTAAATTGGGACGTGCTCACCGGCCGGGCACAGGTCAACGCTGGACAGTCGAGTTAGGATGGATTTTTACTGCCATCTGCAGGATATTTACTCCACTACAATTATCTGTGACTGTGACAAAGGCTAGAATGATATTCGAAATTCAAATCACCAACCGAAGATAACATGGGGTCAATCCCCCAGAAATGATGAGAACTGTTTGTTTACTGTGTTTATATAAGACACAATATGATAAGTCAATATTCAAATTGGTTGTTGAGCATTCAGAACATCCATTCTGCAGCTTACATAGGTTCATGTTTTCCATCAGTTTTTTGTTTTTTTAATCTCTACAGCATTTATCAATCAAACATATATCTCCCCTTTACCAATGAATATTCTCTCTGCATTGTGTTACACGCAATTCACAAACACAACACTTGCTGTATACTGACCTCTAGTGGACAAAAATGACAACATATGTGAAGTAGCCCGCATGAAAATTCAAGGCTAAATAAGGGCCAAATCAGGGCTAGATTACGCCAAAAGGTAAATAAATTGCCATTATCAAAACATAATTACTGTTTTATTGTGTGTAAAAAGGAAAAGTTACCCTAATTTCAGATGTCATTAATGTGTGAGGTACCAGATACTCATTTTACACCACAGATGGAAAAGGAACAAGAACATTTTTAACAGTATACATCATCATCTACTTGGTGGCTACATTGCTTTGAAAAATCACATCAAATTGCAACAGGAACCAAACTAGCCAAAAAGAGTCTTCTTACTGGCATCTTTTTCCTTTCCCATCTCTTTTTTCCGCTTTGTGGCCTGCATCTTAATCTGTGACACTGAAATACTGTGTATTTCAGGATTCTTCTCTTGTTGACCTTTTTTGCGCTATGGCCTTTTTAAATTTACTTCTCTTTTAAAATTCCATGCTTCTGCTCTCTCGCTTTTTGCTCTTTTACTCGCTAAGCTCTTGCCCCCAATACAATGATAAACAGGGACCTGCATAACAATCCTGGCACTGCCGGGCGATATGGCCATGAGAGACGGGAGGCAAGATGTCTCATAGCGTGTCAGATGGTGCTGTAACAGATATTGCATCTATTCTTAGAGAAGACAGAGCCATAAATTGGTGTTGTGCGTATCCCCAGTTGTGCCGTACTCCAGTGGATGTCATCTGCATGATTTGAGTGGCGTCCCGAGTGAGATCTCCCTCGGTTCCCTGAGAAAATTACTCACCTTGCAAACCAGTCAGCAATGGCCACCGACAAGAAATCAGTCAAGGATAAAACATTACAGGGTAGGTGCTGTCCAAGGATTTTGAAAGACTCCAGTAGACACTCAAAACAGGATTTTCTTTCACAGACAAACAAGCTTGTGTCTTTGGTCATTTGGTCACATCCAGTACAAATAAAGTAATCCAAGCAAATCCAAAACACTGTATGCTCAGAAAGCTTTGCAGCATTAAAGTTAGGCAACTATCTGTTCTTGTTTATCTACAAAATCATTTCAAGGCTTCACAGCATAAAATACATGTCAGAGGTAAAACAACCATTGTATTCATATTGAAATTTTGAACATAATACATAATCCCATTTTCCTGGCTCTTACATGGTGTGAGGCTTTGACAGGTCCAAGTTTTTGGAGGCTTGGCCCTCTGGGGTCCCACAGAGGAGAACAGGTTTGCTTTCTGGCTGTCTGCAGCTGCCACTGGTCTGTTTGCTGGCATACTCACAGCCGCTGTCATTTTATTATTGGAGCGTCAGAAAACTGTGGCCTCATGCAAGAAGCACTTTGGCCTTGCTTTTTTGCAAGACTTATGAGATATTTGAAAAAGGTTTTTTGTTGCAAGTAAGAGGGAGGAGAGGATGTCAGCAGTCCTGTCTGCTCTGTTAGGTCTTTGTTCAACTTGTGGATCATTGCCACTTGCCAAACTGGTATAGCGCAGCAGCTGTGTTTTTATATCAGAGCTCAGTTGGACTAAAAGAGAGAAATACACTGATGTCATAACTGTAATTTTAGGGGCTGATATAGAAAATTTCAAGATTTTCAAGTACATGTTTTGCAAATTACCCATGAATAAACACAGTCTCATACTAGAGGGTGGACCTCCTACCAAAAAGACAGCATATATGAAAAGAATACAGGTATATATATGATACAAGGTTGTGGTTTAACATTGTATTCAATTCCATTTGCATGTGTGCAACTCTGATCATTACAATTAACATCTATCTCATCTATGGCTGTAAAGCTGTCACCAGCATTTTACAAGATATCTTCCAAACAAGTAACAAAGCTTAGATGCTGTGGCATTATAATTCCGACTCCAGTCTCCAAACATTGTTCACAACACTCTACTGCCAACATATGCAAATCGGCTCTGCTCCACATATTGACCTGGATCTGAGAGAATTCATGTCTGAATATGGGTCACATTGAAAATGTTCAGTAAGGCCGTAAGCAGGTTTGAGGCAAGATAACGCCTTATACAAATCAGCCCTGATTAGTTAGTCTCGTGTATTGTTACACTCCACAATTTTATCTGCGTTTCCTCAGTGTTGCGGAAAGTAAAAGAAAAAAAAAGTCAGCAGATATGGGACGTTGCAGATGTGCACACATAGACCGTTCTTTGACGTTCTCTCGCTGCAGTCAGCACGATGCTGGGCCAGGCGCAACATCTTACTGCTGTGAGGACATTGCAATGAATAAGGCCGCAACCGTGTCCCTGAACTGAGACGTGCTCCTGCAAAGACCAGGTGCAGATTCAGCTCATTTAATGATTTGTATTGTAAGTATTGCTACTTATCATCATTATCACCATTATTATCATCATCATCATTATCATCATCATCTGTCATCACTGTTGTCATCATCATTATTGTCATAATTACTTACAGGAGGAAAAAAGCACTTTGGGCAAATGAGTTGAATAAATTTATTCCTAAATTATATTTTCAAAAATCAACACTCGGGAGAAAACATACTTAACAAAAGAGACAAAGCCGATCTAAGTGTTGGGCCCAATTTGCTACCCCACTGCTGTTACTGCTTTACTCCACACAGCGGCGCTCTTATCTAACACTTGAGCAGCACAAGTAACGTTGTTGATTATAGTCAACAAAGCACTGCATGGACCACTGATCAAACTGATTGTGCTCATCTGTCCTTCACCTGAGTGGGCGCCAGTTCTACAACATGGTCTATATCGAGCCGTGCCAACAAAGAGCAGAAATGGAAATTGAGACTGGGAGTAACGACTACAAAATTTAAAAAGCTGCCCAGGGACAAGGTGCACTTGACACAGCATGTTGTTACTTGCCACCCCCTCAGCGATAATATCATCACAGTCATCAGTCTTTGCATTCTGTGATCAAAGGTGTCAGCTAACTAATGAAGGATTTACTGCGTTGGTCTTGGTGGCAACACTCCAACAGAGCTCATTAAACATTAATTTGATTGCTCTACCGGTGACATGTTTGTCTAAGTGGGTAAGCTGTCAAGAATATGTCCCCTTTTAACACACATAACAAACATCGCCATATCTCAATCTTCACCCTGCTGTTATCAGTGTGTTGTGCAAAGCTGTTATTAAGCCATTACAGCTTCAATGAGGTTGTCAGCTTTTCGACTTGTTATTTTCATGTTTGGGTGTCTTCAGAGATGTCTGCGGTGCCTTGATTCAGGAAAACACCTCCTCCCTAACCCCGACCCCAAAAAAAGCGCTACTCCTCTCTTTTGTTGACATCATAGCTTCACAGGTAGGACACAACCCTTGGTTTTATCTGCCCGCATTTCTTCTCATCATGCACTCAAGGTTTCGATATTCAATATTGACTCGCCATTATTCCCTGCAGTGAAAATGAAGGGAATCATAGAGAGCACGTCACCTTTAACAATTCATCATTTGCCAAGCGGTAAGTCCACACACGCTTGACAAATCGGCCCAAGTGTCTGCAGTCACGGCCAAACGCTGCGAAATCTCAGTCTGATTGTCATGCTAACATGGTTGCCAGACATTTGTTTTCCGTAGGTTTAAGTGTATCATTGCCATTTGTTACCCATTCTGTGTCACAATCTGTTAAAATGATTCACCACCTTGTCTGCTGCTGTTCAAAACATTTTTTTCTTTAGAATAAAGCAAAAAAAACATACAAAAAATACACACACACAAAAAAAAGTGTTAGCGTGTTAGAGGGATATAATTTGTGTTTACCCCTGAGGTTACTTTAGATTTCCAGCCAAAGTATTCAAATTATGTTGATGCAGTGAAATGTGACCCACTGGAATTATTTGAACATTTGAACCTGTCTCATTGTTTACATCCTCTTCATCCTTTCAGCGTAGAAGTGACATAAAATAAGTCTTTCCTGTTTGTATACCTTAATGCGTTTCAATCATTTCCAGACCTTTGGCACAATTTTATGACCTAAGTAGAATTTCCATGACTTTCAGGTCTTCAGTGTTGAGACAAATCACCGGTACAATTGTTATTAAGGGAGATCTGGTTGCAAAAGTATAATGGATATGGATGATACCACTTTGTTTATGTATGTCATGTTTCAATCTCTTTATAGTGCCTGAAAACATCATAATCGCACCATCAAGTTCTTGCCGCATATGCAAGAGGCTGAAGCTGTACCTGATTGAAAGGAGGAGAGGTTGTGTGGACAATAGCTTGAAGACAGATGTTTTTCTGGAACAAAATGTTCTATTATAATTCATACAACCAGTATGTATTTTGTATAACCAAAATATCCCGTTTAACACACATAAATCTCGAAGGGTGGCAATGAAATAGGTGGTTAAGTCCTTATGAATGTGTTATCTATTAAAGAAAATGAAATTTGGGGCGGGGCGGGGGGTTCCTTCACTGTGTCTGTCAATGTTATCTCAGACTGTTTCCCAGCAGTGTGTAGAAAAGTAGACAGTGGCAGTGAAATGGCAGAATTTGTTGCAGACAGACATCCCCGTTAGCATGGAGAAGTAGGATAGTCTTTTGTTAATCTGCACCCCGTTTCGTCTTTTGGCTCTCTAATATTCATTACAGACGTAACTTCAAGTAGATGAAGTGAATTATGAAGTGAATTAAACCTGCAAGTGAGACATCCAGAGGGACATTGTGAGGCGGGAACACAACAGGCTCATTTAACCCTTGAAGCCTGACTTTATCAAAATAAAGACACATGATAGTTTTAAAGATTGCAACATGTCTTGCAGCATTTCATGCTGCCATGCACCTGTTCATCTGGAATCAGACGTGATTTGATGAGCTGAGAGGTCAAACAAACCCCTGCGGTTGCTGCTCATCAGCGCCTTGTGCCCAGGATTTAAGAGGCAACACCATTATGCAAAGAATTCTGTTGACATGTTATTATGCCAGTCAGTGATAAAAATCGGCATCACTCACCATTTTGTGGATCAAGTCAAGTAAAGGTGAAGAAAATGCATTTTCAGCATCACACGCGATGCCTTGAAGCCGACATACTGTGGTCTAAAACTATAGCACAGTGCAGATAGAATGAACCTCGAACCATCAAGGTTATTTTCTTTTTCTGTTAAATCAGCCGCATGTGCACCCAGCTGTGCGCCTCCAAAACCCACAGCTCCATTTGATACACTTCTATAGCGACTCTGGCTTTATTTACACCATAATACCAGTTTGTGACTTCAAGGGAAGTAATTTGGGTTAAAGAAAATCACTAACAAGGCCCCTGCTTGTTGCCCCTGGAAACTTGCCAGCAGAACCATCTTCTTTGACCGTAGCAGAGGATTCCAAGGGCGGAAAAAAACACAGGAGCTGACAAACTGTGGCAAAAGATGGGTTTTTATTTGTGCATTTAGATTTTCTGCTCAGATTTGCCTGCATGCAGGACGGTGGCAAGACTGTAGGTTATGCACAAAAGCAAAACATAGATATTACATAGAAGCTTTGGTCAGCTAGACGCGGATGCCCCATGTGTTAAGAGGAACATTTGGCATGTATGCTGTGTGAGCAGCTTTCTGTGAAATGAATCATCATCTGTTGTTTAGTGGTTGGCAGGCAACGCTTCCACAAGTAACTCAGTGCAGTATGCCAGGTCTGTACTACGGCAGAAAGATGGATGAGGGCTGAACACATGCATAGGGATGGAGTGGGTGTAGAAACAATTAAACATTGTGAAATCACATACACGTCAAATGAAATCTAATTTAATCTGTGGATGGAGGACACACTTGCAGCAGGTATGCCTCTAAGTTTCATAGGGGACCAAACCCAAGAGAAAACCAAAGGCACTGCCATAAAAAGCCAAGTCAATATGATATAACATAAAAGGCTTATCCAGAAATCATAAATATGTCATTGGACATTGATTAGTGGACATAATCGACTAATAACCTTCAATATTTTCAGGCAAGGATTTATCACATTCTGCGTCAACGTAATCAATTCTGAAATTCCTTAGGAATCTGATAGTTCTTTTGTCTTACCTCTTTTCTCGTCTGTTTTAAGTAATACCATTGGATGAAATGAGCAATAAATTCATTTTATGTACTGGAAGAGACAAACGTCCTGCACTTCAAACCTAACGAAAGCATGAATAATTCCTCCCCTGCCCACTGCCAACTGGTGTCAGCATGTGACCACTAGTGATTCAATAAAAGTCAGGATGCCAGGTGGCACTGAACAATAAGATTCAGTACAATGAAATCCAATAAATTGTGTAAAATTAAATTAAATTAAATTAAATTAAATTAAAAAAAACACCTTAATGCTACCAAATGACATGACGTGAATTATCTTTAGCACTCACTTTTGAAAAAAAATCTCTCTCCCTTTCTCTCTCTCTCTCTCTCTCTCTCTCTCTCTATCTATCTATCTATCTATCTATCTATCTATCTATCTATCTATCTATCTATCTATCTATCTATCTATCTATCTATCTATCTATCTATTTCTACATATGTATTGCTTTGTAAACAAATTTTCAGTGGTAACTCTTGTTTCTCAGACAACTTTGAGACAAATTGAATTAATGTGCATCAAGTTGTGTGTTTCATCACACCCACGGCCACTGATTCCCGGCTGCCTTTCATTAGCAAAGCCATCTTCAGCGTTACCACTCCCCCTTTTAGCCTCATGTGCTCCTCAGACACCAGTGTGCCCATCTACCGTGTCCATTAGCACCATCCCGGCTCTGCCTTTCACCCACACTCTGGGCCATCACACCAGGGTGAATTTGATAGATCCCTCACCCTGCACTGAGGTTGGCATTAATCCTACAACACTGGCAGGGTATCCTGGCGGAGTCTGTCTCCTCAAAGGAATGGCCCACCTATCCCCCCTCAGCTCGTGTGACAACTTGCTCATACCAGTTTGCAGGACTGCAAATTATGCAGGGATTAAATTTTTATGTGATAAACATCCCCCTAGTTTTAGCAGCAAGCAACCCCCCCGCTTCCCCACCAACCCAGCCTAATTCTTTTTTAAGATTATTATGTTTTTGCACATTCATCACACAGTTTCTAAGCTCTGTGTCTTAACACCAACCCTTATTCGTGGATTTATCTCTTGCTCCACATAATTATAGTCACGTGTGTGGAATCTGGTTTAAAAAAAGAAAAAAAAAAGTAAACAAGAAGCACAGCCATACCCCAGCGCAATTAGACAATAAATTCTCTTTATCTCCTTTGACTGTGTCTTTTCCTCCCTGCCTATGCTCTGTGCCTCTCAGCCTCCCAGTGCACTGCAGCTCCTCCTTCCACCTCTCTCATCAGCTGCCCCTCCCTCTTCCTCTCTGTCTCTGCTAGGTGCAGCATGTATGTGAGCGTATGTGAGCCAGAAGAGCCGCCTGTGTGTTTACATGTCAGCCTATCAGTGTTGCCGGATTTAGCGCATCTGGAGAGGACGAAGGCATCTTTCACATGCTCCTCAGACAAGGCGTCCTCGCCTCTCTACGTAGCACGTCTCTGTCATTTGATTCTAGCCTCACTTTCTCTCCTGCATCCTTGCCCCAATGCTCTCTGAGGCATTTTGAATTTCCTTGGCAACATGGAGCTGCCTGAATTAGAATTCTCTGCATGACAGTCCTGGTAAGTACTCTGTCTCTATGGTGGGCTTTGAGCACTGAGGCATTGGATCAGATTTATTATGGTGCATTGGTGGGGCCAGTGAATCGCCAGTGAAGGAATTAATGTCAGGAATAAAAGTCTATATCATCAGAAATGGACGGGACGCACAGATGAGGAGATTGTAGATCTTATTTGTGCTTTGTCATCCAGATGGATTTCATTTTTGTTACGTGCCGTTTAATCTGGGTTTATCGGATCTATGCAAACAGACATTTGTGTGTACAGTCTGTGTTAATGTAGCACATGTTTGTCATGAAGCTCCCACTTGGAGAAATGTTTTGTGCATGTGTGCGAATGCCTTTCAATGCACTCGCACGCACACTTGCCTTAGAATTCTACAACTAAAGGTGTGTGGCTGTGTGGGAGAGTGCCAGTGCTGTGTTTCTCACTGAATGTTTGGCCAGGATGGTTATTGCTGCCTCCTTATCTGTCCTCATTACCAGTCTTGTTGTCCAAAAAAAGCATCTAAGAGAGCATGAGCCTCTTTTCATTCTCAGCTGCCATTTGCTTTTTTGGCCGTCTCAAGCAGAAATGAAGAAATGCATGTGGGAGTCTAAATTGCCAAAGGTTAAAAACAAAACATGTAGTGGTGCTGATGAAAAGGACGAGCGTGGGGTGGTGGTGGTGGTGATGGGAATGTGGGATTTTGGAGGGGTGGAGTGGGGAGGTTGGAGGTGTGTGTGGGGTGGGGGTTGTTGTGTCATTATTATTAAGTAGGACAAGAACATGAGCCTTCATAAGTTGTTTTTATAAGAGGTGGCACATTTGCATCTCCATAATCATGGCTGCAACACTCAGGCAGGCAGACAGCCACAAAGGGACCCTTGCTCTCCTCTTGTAACAGTGCAGCACCACCTCAGCAGCACACAGACCTCCGACAGACTTGGAGTGAAGCGTCTACATTTCACATCCAGGCTTTACGGGTCTGATAAAGCTTTTAATTGGACCTCTTGTCATTTGAGGGGACCCCCCCCACACACACTCTTTGAAACCGTCTAATCCTTTATACATATTTGCAGTGTCAGTCACTATTACGGTTCAAATGCACAAATGCACTGCACACTTTGTGGATTCATCAAGGCGGCAGAGAAGTCATATATCTTACATGCATAATTTATGCATATATCATCTCGGTTAATTGGTCACTGAGAGTTATTGTCTCTGGCTTCAGTTCTGAACGACTAAATGATTAAAATGCCAAAGCATTTGACGGAAACCAAACAATTTCCAGACTTGACAGAAATGTGAGTTTATGTTACCGTGCTGCTCTATCGTTTGCTCACCTGACGGGCAGTTACACATGTCTGTGATGTGATCACAGCAAAATAGTTGCGGTTGCTTTTAATTTGGTGGTTGATATGTAATTACCAGACACACTGAGTCACAAGTGTTGCCATGAATCTATCTGATACAATCGATTTTGTCTAGGCACATTCTAGAATCTATCTTTTAAAAAAAGCTGCGTTTAGAAAAGGGCAGTTAGACTGAAAAACTCTGGTGAGTGCCAGCTGCATGTACTGTGTTGGGGGTATTTGTTGCCTGGCAGCTCAGGAGGTAGACATATCGTGAGATGCAAGATCTTCTCCACCTGCCGTCCAGCAGGCAGCAGAAGGGAGACTTTGACTTGCATCTGTGTACCGCGCGTGTCCTCCCTCCCTGCTCATGCAGAGGCGTCAATGAATTAAAGCCTGCGCCGCTGTCTCGTAGATATACTTAAACATCTGAAAATCGTGCCAGACATGTCCTGAATCTTCAGGTGTCTGTAAGAGGTAGAGAAAAGAACTCAAAGTCGGCATGAATATGAGTCCCACAGCTATACTTGCAGCTTTGAGGAATAAATGAAGCAGCTTCCTGCGTGACCTTGCTTCACTTTGACACGACAGTTTACCAGGCAAAAAACTCAGAGGACATTTTGTGCCAATCTATTTGTCATGGCTCTATTCAGATTTGTCAGTTTATAACAGCGTTATCAAGATCCGTAACAGCATCAGACAGGGCCGTAACAGAATCAGACATCAACTGTGGGTCCAGTTAAATATGTCCGCGTGGCGTACACAACACCAGGCACAGCTCGTGGATCTTGGAATCGAGGTAACGTGATCATTAAGACTTAGTCAGAGCCACTTAGTTTGCCACTTGCTTATTATAACACGCTGTGTCATCAAGATGAACATTCAGTTAAAGTAATGCTGATGAAAAACTGCTGCTGTTTATTCAAGAATGCTTGACTTTTGACCTGTTCCAACATCGTGGTCAAATTAGTCAATTTTACCATCCAGTGAGCCAACTGGAGTGTTACTCAGGGGCAAAATCGGAGACATACTGTATGTATGATGATAATGACAGACGGAAAACACGCCTGGCGCACTAAATATCGTGCTAACACAATGGCCTCACACATCCCTGTCTTAATGCAAGACTAACTATGACTGATGCGATGTCCAACTTTATGATTTGCTGTTTTCTAAAAGTAGCTACACATGAAACACCAGGACACTCCTGTACATTACATTTGATTTGTGTTGCCTCTGAGAGGAAAGTTGTGTTGTAATTGGCTAGCACATGTCTATCGAGTAATTATCAAAGACCTCTGAAACAAGATCCATCTGGAGCCAAGATGTTGCTCCATAATGGGGAGCAGCAGTCACTTTTAAAAGGAAATGGTAAGAATTGATTGTGGTAGGGGCCAAGTCTTTATCTGCTGGATGGATAAGTGATGGACACTGCAAGATCCATCATAGGATACTCAAATTAGCGTTGTACAAATGTATTCAGAAGGTCACAGTGCTGCTCCTCTGCAGCAGCCTCTCTCATTTAAATTTAATAATAACAGTTTTATGCAAAAGATGAGACAGTCTTGGGGTTGGATGGACGACTCAGGTTTCCCGCTGCTTTTACTCTTGGCTGGCTTGATGCTGTCCTCTGTTGTGTGGAGCAGAGTCCACAGTGTTGGACAGTTGAACTCTTCATACAGACATGCAAGAAAAAAAATCATCTCTTCTCATTTACCTGTGTATCCACCCGTCCATTTATGAAACCTTTATTTTTGATATGCACGATGAAAGCAGTGCGGTGTCTTCTGGCTGAAAGGAAGAACAGGGTAGGAGAGGACGGAGAGAGGGATGATGAAAGGGACTGAGGGCTTTGCCATTTATCTCCATCAGCGCTGTGTGTGCGATGCATGAAATATGTGTCCGCTCTCACCGAGGGTTAGCACGTAGGCAATAAATGTAAAGACAAGGCGCCGTAACTTTGTATTTATATGAAGCTTTCTTCATGTTTCCATTCACATTAGCTCGGCAGATTGTTTTCAGGAGCATGCCGGTGTTCTTTTTTTTGCCTAGATAATGACTTTTGTGTGATATGTTGTGTTATCGTTGATCAAACTAGGTCAGGTCACATGGTTATGGGCAGCGATGATGCGTTTTGCTGGGAGAACCTAACGATCAGAATGGTTGTGTGGAGGAGTGGGCAGGGAGTCCGAAATTCTCTGCTGATTGCTCTGCATTTAGGTTGAACCGTGATGGAGGTCCAAGTGCACAGCTTTATCCTGATGACAGCTGGTAATAGTAAAAGCTGAAGTAAATGAAAGATGATTGGATTTGTGTCAATGTCATACGATAAAAGCCCTCAGTTTCAGCTCATCGGTTGTCACGGTAAAGTTGTCTTCTATTGAATTGTATGGTAAATGACGTTAGGCTTTTATACTTGGTTTGTACCCCAAAGTCTTTTTATTCTGTTGTTTTGGTAGATTTGATCAGAAAACCTTGATTCAATTTCTTTAAGGTGAACTTTCAAGAGGGAATGGCGGTGATGAAGAAGGGGGGAAATATATTTTGCTGAATTAATGTTACGTTTTTCTTCAAGCACTAACAACTCCAGAAAAGTATTGCATAACAAGAAGAGTGCACAGCTCACCCCATGGTCACATTTTCCGAGATTTTCAAACCACGTCAGGGTTGTCGAAATGTTTCCGACCAGTCAAACTCTTCTGATTCGGGCGAGAAAGAAAAGCAGAAAATCAAGACTAGAACTATTACATCATTTAGCGATGACTCTGTCACAGTGTGTTCTCCCACGCGTGATGACACAACCAGCAACACAACTTCACACATCCAAGAAGTTGGACTATGTGATGTTTTTGTACTTGAAATGGAAATATTAGATGCATACAGTTTATGTGGGAGGGCTGGCATTACACATAAGGATGATCGATGCAAATTTTGCAATTCAAGGAAAGATTCTCTAGATTGTCAATGCTTTGTGTCTTGGTATTCTTCGGGTTTTGGTCCAGTGGGTCGTTTCTCGCTCTAAAGCAGTGAGGAACAATTGATTATTGAACCTTTGGCTTTGTACCGAGCAAGATGCTGCACGGTGACCAGCTTCTGTGGAAAACAGTCTCAATATTCCTGCTGAAATCTAAACTGATTGCCCAAACATCAGCAGCTCTCTGTGGGAGTCGACATGAGGATGCTTAGCAGAAGGCAACTATTATTAATGTATGCGCTTTATTTGCTTTGCCATGCACTTCACGCTGCTGGGATTGCAAGTAAAACAATAATGAAGAGAAAATTGCTTAGTCTACGGTAGTTATCGAGATAATATTTAGTCGACAAAAAGCAATTAAAGCCTTGAAGGCAACTTTTAAATTACATCTGAAGTCAAATCAAGCATTATCTAATGCACATTTGTGTGTTCATGTGCCAATAAGTGTGAACATGGAATTGTAATACGTGGGACAATGCCTGCACGTACACTCACGCAAACATTGTTGGGATAACGTTTAATTTGCAAACGCTACAAGAAGTAGGGTCTCGGTGTTGAATTGTTGAATAATTTAAAATGCACAACTGACACATTTTCACAATGTGCAGCTTTGTGTGCTTGCGTCCTCCCCCCTACTTCATTTGCTGCAGTGGCGTCATTCTTTTTGGTCATTACAGCTTTACACACTTCTTGCGACTTGACGTTGCAGACTCCGCGTCTTTTACAGGGGATGGTGCTTTGCAGCTTTTGAGAAAGTTGTAGCTAACCTGGTGTGTTGATTGCAACCATCGTAATGCTGGTGAGGCCAGACTGTGTGGTTTTGTTGCACCCTTTGTCATACGCCGCTCAGCACAATGTCATTTGTGGATGGCAGTTGGTTGTAAATCAGTGGCTTCATTAAATCAGTCCAAACGTATTGATACTGCTCTCACATTTGTCAGCTCACGAGACAGACGAGACACCCCCCCGCCCAACCTTTTACTGGGTCTCTATGTTTCCACGTTGCTGCTAGATTCTGCTGCAGCTGGTGTGCCGACACATCAGCTATAAACCACAGATAAGTAGATTTAGCACATTAAGACTCATCATCGCTAGTTTATTTTGAGTTTCCATCTCATTTCATTAGACAGTCCCTATGAAGATGAGTAGCGGCAGCGTTGGCGATTTAAAACAACCCACATATTGCCAGCCTGACCTCCAGACATCATTGAGACATTTTTGCTCATCCCCGTTTTCCTTTTTCCATCTCTGACAATGAAATGCTCTTTCTTTTTAATCACAGCAGCATGGGACGGTTAGACAAGATTATCGCGAGTATTATTATGTGCTTTCATATGTGGTCTCGGCCCTCCAGGCTTTGACATTGTTGCTTCTCACAATAATTAATTTAAAGGACCTCAGTTGAGGTTTTTGCTTTTTTTCCTTTTTTTTTTAGGCGGGTGGGAAAACCCACGGTTTCACCACAGTGAAATTCAGTAGAGCAGTGGTGGGCACAGCATAAAAGTGTGTATTCTGGTGATCACTGTGTCATGTGGGAGTGTAACGGCTAAAGGGTCTCGGTGAAGCGCTTTTGGAGGCATTGCTCTGTTTATGCAATGAAGAGTTTGAGTTCAGCAGACGTTATTTGCCTTTTTCAGCACAAAGACAAGCACACTTTTGAAGTGCATACAGAGGTTCACTGATATCATGCGTGAGTATCATCCAATTCTGCCCAGTCTTGACTCCGATGTCAGCCACTTCATAATACTTCATTTCCACCGCTTCATTGCATGTCTCGCATCTAATCATTGCACCACTGCCAATATGCCAAAACCTGGTGGGGTGAATAATTGATTTTTCAGTAATGTACAGCATCATAACCGGTGGGGGTGACTCGATGTCTGACTGTCTCCATGATGGCGAGTCTTTTTAGCCTTTCTTGACATTTTGATATGATCAGATCGCTTCGAGCATGTGATGGGGCCCACTTACATGCTCACTTGAATGATTGCTTAATCATTACACGCTCTCATCAACCACAGATGTTTGAGATCTCACTTCCACCAATGACTTTATGATTTTGATTCATATATAGTGTTACTTCCAAGTTGACAAGATTTGGTGAGAAAAATTCTGAAAGCATGAAATACGTAACAGAGCACAATCATCACGATGGCACAACTTACAAAGGATCCTGGGGAAATCTTATTCAACTGAAATACAGTAGTTTTAACTCCTTTGTAAGCAAGTCAATTTGACACCTCTATTTCAATTAATGTGACTTTTACGGTTGGGTTTTGTTATCCCAGAATTAAGCGGCACTTTTCGTCTCACCTCCAAGGTGATGGATCAAGTAACTATTTCTGAGATAACACACGCTCGCCAATTAAAATCGAGAATGTTGTGTCGTTCACTGGCCAGAGGAAACTGCTGTGATGCCAGTGAAAAATGTAAATGTTTGTCAAGGGTTTATTTTAGATATTTCTTTATTGTTCTTCAAATCAGAAATCATGGTTTAACTGTCCCATTGACGGATCAATAGCTGAAGGGGAAGCAGCAGTAAATAAGGGTCAAAGACAGGCCATGAGGAACATTTAGGGTTGATCATGTCAGTCTGACGTTAATGATACTGACCTCTCAGTTTTGTGGTCAGACACCACTTCAATATTCTGTCGTTAAGATCCACAGTAGTAACGCCGCACTGTTGCGTACCATTTGTGGGATTTCCGAACGACGACGGCGACATCGCTGGGACTAAGCTGACCTTCTTCTCCCTGATCACGCTGAGCCTGACAGGATCCTTCTATTGTTTAGAGTCACAGCTTAGGAGATGGAAAAAAAAAGTGACGAATTCTAATAGGAAATTATCAAGTGGACGGACAAGTTATTGGTGCAATTCAGGCAGTGTTATTGTTAGTTTACATAAAAGCGTTCCCATCTGTTCGAGCTGTCCCTCTGGCCAGCACATTATATGGTCCCAAGGTTTTGAACAAAGTGGTGCAAAAATAGTATCACCAGGAGCTATTTCATTGTTGAACAATGACGTTTGTCTTCTCGTAGAACCTCATCACAGAGTGAAACACCCTCTGTTACCCTTTTCAAATCTCTGGGTTTTATCTGTGAACATTCCAGTTGGATGGGTTAAATGATGTCAAAGGTGGCAGCCTCTTATCTGCCAGTGTGAATTCTTTGGTTGTTTATGTTTTCGGTCTAATTCAAATGCTGCATTTCCTAATCGCGAAGTCATTTCTCCGCATTGAAACTATTTAATCTTAACATTACCCTCGTGATTAATGTTTCTTTTGTGGATGTATTTCTACAGCTCAATGATTGCGTAGTTTTTGCGCGGCAGTGCTGAGCTGTCATTACAAACTTTCATGGTCTGCCAGCTCCAAACTGGTCTTTCCATTTGGGAACCAGTAATGAAAGCGAGGACTTTGACTCAAACCAGTATTTTATATCGGTCAGAATCCGCTTTCGCTGACTGAAAACACAGAAACACTCGCACATCTCTATGCTGAGCGTTTTTGTCGATCACACGCTCTACCGTATCCCATTTGCATAACTTAAGCTGAGCATCTGTGCTGAGATGGTGCAAGTCTTACTTTACACAGGCCCAAATCTTGCTCATGTCAGGAGGGAAAACGCTGCTGGTCACAGGGACAACCCCCTCCTCCTGCCCCCGCACCCTTTTTTTTTGTGTGTGTGTGTGATAGACAGAGCAATTTCTGTAATGCAAATCAGAACCTCTGCCAGCACTTGGACATTTCCTGAATGAATACTTCTGCACTCGGCAAGAGCAGCCGTCCACACAGTAGTGACCCATTTCTACTCGGAGATGGGAGTGATGCTGTTTGTCATTGTGCACTAAAATGGGTTAGAATCCATTGTGTATCTTTTTTTTTTGTCTGTTTTTGGTTCACGTTGGCACAGCAGACGCAGGTAACACATCATCACTTCATCAGCGTCACTTTGACTGTGTTTAGCGTTAAGAAATTGAATGGGTGGCGGTTACTTGTTCATCTGATGACGCTTACATGGCTGTCAACAGCGTCTGTGCCGCATAGAGTAGAATGGAGGTGCTGACAGTGGCGCTAATGATAGCTAGTCACAAAGCTTTCACACCGTGATGGTGATGAAATGCACATGATTCCATTGTGATATTGGGATCGAAATACCTGTTTCTTTTGCGGCACAAGGGAGAAAAGAAAACATATTCACACCTCCAATAAAGGTCACAGCACCAAAGATATGGAGGCGCATTTTGGGCGAACATATGAGGAGTTGGTGGGGACACACGCTACACTGCAAATTGATTTTAATGAGAGCATACCTTGCTCCGAATGATATTTTCCTGAGTGCTACTGTGACAGCTTCGGGGCATGTGGGGCAGGGCATGAAAATCCTTTCTTCTATCCCCATGAGGTGGGTGGTAGTCATACCGCAGGAGCTGCGGACAGATTATCGCACCTGCGTAGTCCTTTGACACAGATGGCTCAGCCCAACAGATCAGACACAAGTTGGGGAGGACGAGCATGTGCACATCTCAGATCCTTTGTCAAAGCCACTGGGCTCAAAATCACACTTGGCTACTCCAACCTGAATAGAAGCATCCTTGGTTATTCTCGGAAACACAGGTTTCCGAGAATAACCGAGGATGCAGATCAAAGTGAAGAAATGAGAACTGCCAGGTGTTGGTCATTCGAACTTATACTACGGATGTTTCAATAGTTCTCTATCTTTGTCCTAATACCGCATCCAACCATGCTTTGGTAGAGGAAAATCTTGGTTCCATGTGGATTCACTCGCACTCTTTGCATAATAACAGGAATGATTATGATTATCTGCCACAGATGAAATCACAGTCACTCTCAAACAGTTGTCATCCATTGCCACTCATACGAAATCTGCAAATGCTATTTTATCAAAGGTTTTAACTCTTTTCCAAGATTTTGAATTTGTCTGAGTGGATCAAAGCAGCTATGATTTGCGAAATAATACTCAGCCTCAATTCTACCTCGCCACTGTGGCTCCTCCTTCTCCCACAATCCGCACTTCATAAATTCACAAAATAGACATCTTGCTTTCATCCTGTCAAACCCTTTTGATAATTTCTTTAACCTCTGGAGACATTCCAAATGTTTCTGACATATGCTGCCCAAAATTATGAACTTATTGTAGCTACTGAAAATGACTCTTTCTACTCCATTGAGTCTACTCAAAGCACATTCAATACTGCCGCCGTCAAATTACTTTAATTCACTTAGACACTGGTGTCTGTTGTAATGATGCAAACATGCTCTAATCTAACAGAACATTAGGGCCGCTGTTGGAAGCTGTAATAACAAGGACTTTGAGAATGAAGTCATATTAGATCGAGAATAGAGCAAATGGTGGGTAAATTATTAAATCTAATTTCAGAACCTTAAGTATAAATCTATGAAAACCAATCACATCATTTTATTCATTACATCCATAATTTCTGTCTGAATGTATGATAGCCTTTTACATGTTTTTAAACCTCCTTGTCAAGATTATACAATTTGAGAGCCCTACTAGTCTCACTCACTGTCCAAGGAGCTCAAAAAAGCGCCAAACTGATATTTCAAAAGACTTATTCTGTCATGTTTTCAGCATAGAATTATTTTCCGTCCAAAACCAGAACAATCAAGTAATTATTTTGCCCATTTGCTTGGTCTGCTTTACTTTGGCCTGTTGTTGAGGCTGTGGCCCCTGAAGTCACCCTTGTGGAGCCTGTCAGGAAAACTGGACTGAAAAAATACAATGGTAGTGCTCACCACAGAAAAAAGAAAGAAAAAAGAGGAGGAGTAAGAGTAGAGGGAGGAAGAAGAAGAAGAAGAAGAAGAAGAACAACAACAACAACAACAACAAGAATTCACCAAACACTCCCCAAATGGAATGTAGCATCTTTTTCTAGGTTGCTTGTTGATGCTTCCGTATTCAAACCAGCTTTGTCCCAGTCAGGCTGTCTCTCTTGTACAGATATATTAGATTATAGTGCCTAAGTACTGACATGCATACAAAAGTGCTCATTTTACAGTCATTTAAAGACATAAAATATGTTCCTAATCTAACCCGTGGTGTTGCCCTGGCAGCCTTAAATAGGAGCAAAATTGGGGAATATGTCCTGCTTTGCACAAGCCTCTTTTCTGCAGGTGTCCCACAGTTACAGCTTTGACTTCAATCACATGATCGATGTTGAATGTAGAACTTGAAGGCTTTAGCTAGATAGACTGCTCCTGAGTTGAAAGCAAAAGATGTTTAAAGGTGTTTAAAGCCCACAAATCTCTTCATCCATCAGGACTTGGCAGCAATTGCTGTTTTTTATCAACAGAACAAAAGTCCACAGCACAGCAGTGGACGTCACCTCATCTTTTGTGTGTGTGTGTGTGTGTGTGTGTGTGTGTGTGTGTGTGTGTGTGTGTGTGTGTGTGTGTGCGTACGCAGTGAGGGTGGGGCGCATAGGGGGGATTCGACTGCGGAACAGGGCTTTTATATTCCAGCTAGCTAATTATATTTTGTTATTTCAATGTATGACTTGTGAGTCAGAAGCGTGTCATGTACTTTTAGTATTGTGATCGCTGTGGAGTTCGTGTTATAAAAGCCTCGTGAAATCAGTGCACTGATCTTTAAATCAAAATGACCAAAAAAGGCCTCAGTATATTCTGGATAGACCAGCAGGGATGAAAATGTAATGACGGCAAAATACAAACTGCTGATGTGAACTCATTTGACACACATGTTTTGTGATGAACCTGAAATGAATTGAAATATACTGACTGCCTACAACTCATTCAGTGAGCATTTATGATCATTTCCTGCACAAGTATCAACACATAAATAGCGAGTACAGCAGTAAGATATGGCATTGTCCGTCACTGTTGCGTTGAGTAGGCTAGTTGTGTTGGGTTAACTGGGTCCATTTTGTGACTTGTTTGCAATTGTTTGATTGGTAACATCCTTTTTTGTCTCCCCAGGTAAGCAGTAGGATGGTGTTTGGCGACGCAGGAGGGCACAGCTACTTGGTGGCGTGCTGGCAGCCCATTTTGGTTCTAATGCTTGGCACTGTCCTCTCTGGCTCAACCACTGGCTGTCCTTCCAGATGTGAGTGCAACGCTCAAGAACGTTCGGTTGTCTGCCACCGGAGGAGGTTGTCGACGCTACCTGAGGGTATCCCCATCGAAACAAAAATGATGGATCTTAGTAAGAATCGTCTCAAGCATCTGGGGCCCGAGGAATTTATCAACTATCCTCAGCTGGAGGAGTTGCAGTTGAATGAAAATATCATTTCATCCATTGAGCCGGGTGCTTTTGGCAACCTTGTCAACCTGCGAACGCTCGGTTTGCGCAATAACCAGCTGAAACTCATTCAGTTGGGAGTCTTCACAGGCCTGACCAATTTAACACAGCTGGATATTAGTGAAAACAAAATTGTTATTCTACTCGACTACATGTTCCAGGAGCTGTACAACTTGAAGGGTCTGGAGGTTGGTGATAATGACTTGGTCTTCATCTCACCGCGGTCATTTCATGGACTCAGCAACCTTGAGAGTCTCAGAATTGAGGCATGCAACGTGGGCCAAGTGCCCACGGATGCCCTGAGCCATCTGCACAACCTGTTGTCACTTCAATTACGATATCTCAACGTCAGCGTCATCAAAGATTACTCCTTCAAGAGGCTTTATCGACTGCGAGTTCTGGAGATTTCTCACATGCCTGCGCTGCAAACCATGACCCCAAAGTCCTTATTTGGACTTAACCTTACATCGCTGTCCATCACAAATTGTAATCTCACCGTTGTCCCCTACGACGCAATCCGCCACCTTGGGTACCTTCGATTTCTGAATATGTCGTTTAATCCCATTGAAACTGTGGAAGGCAATCAAATGTATAATCTGCAAAAGCTACAGGCTTTTCACCTTGCGGGTGGAAGATTAACTACGATTGAGGCGTACTCATTTCGCGGACTAAATCATCTCCGCACCCTCAATGTATCCAGCAATAGTTTGAACACGTTGGAGGAACAGGCTTTCCACTCTGTGGGTAATCTGGAAACTCTTGCTTTATATTCCAACCCCTTGGCATGTGACTGCCGTTTACTCTGGGTGTTCCGGAGGCGGTGGAGGCTCAACTTCAATAGACAGCAACCGACGTGTGCTTCACCGGAAGCTGTGCGAGGCAAAGCGTTCAAGGACTTCCCAGACATCCTAACCTCTGAGTATTTCGTCTGTGAGAAATCAAAGATTATTGATCACAAGGTGCAGAAGAGCCATGTGGACGAGGGAACTACAGTCCACTTTACTTGCCAAGCCGTCGGCGATCCGACCCCCATGATAATGTGGCTATCCCCCAAGAAGGAATACATTACCGTTAAAACAGTGGGGTCAAGACTTTCTGTGTCTAATGAGGGCACATTGGAGGTGCGATACGCTCAAATCCAGGACAATGGCACCTATGTATGCATCGCAAGCAACGCAGCAGGCAATGACACTAAAGCTGCCCACCTTTTTGTGCATAGCTACTCACCCAACTGGCCCCATCAGCCCAACAAGACATTTGCCTTCATTTCAAACCAGCCCACCGACGAAGGCAATAATGTGACACGGGCCACAGTTCCATTTCCATTTGATGTAAAGACGCTTGTAATTGCTACAACCATGGGATTTATCTCTTTCCTGGGAGTTGTTCTATTCTGTCTCGTAATTTTGTTTCTCTGGAGTAGAGGGAAGGACAGTACAAAGTCTAATATCGAGGTTGAATATGTGCCCCGTAAAGAAGAGGCAGATGACGTAAGTCCAAACGAGGCCCCAATACAATTCAACATGAAAATTATGTGAACTCTTGAAGCAAATCATTGAATCGCACAAACTGGCATTGGAGTACAAACTGCCCCCTGAAACATGTGCTCACTGGTTGAAAGGCTGAGGTTGCACGGCAGCAGAAGCTTCTTGACCATATTCTCTTTACTTCAAAGAGAAAATCCTGAAAAGCTACCATTAGATTTCTACAATGTTTGTTTTTTTCCTGGCAATACAAAATCATTGTGTTTACATGCACACTATGCCGTCATTGTGAGAAAAGCTTAAACATGCATTTGCAAGGTTTATAGAATTTTGGCAGCAATTACAATTAACACTTCTTTGATAAATCAGTCATTTGAAATAATGGTATGGTGCAAATCATTTCATGATATTACAAACTATCTCCATAGATCAATCAGTAAATTTGAATTGGAGGATTTAAAACATGTAAAGAATAAATCTGTGTACATGAAATGCTGCCCTGTGGCAATTCCTGTTTACCCAGCATAATATATCAACATTCCGATATATTCCACAACATATGAAAATTGCCTTGAGTTTGAATTTTAATTTGATCTCTGCAATACCTGTATTGAATGTTTTATTGAATCTGGTTATTTAATTTATAGTGTGCATAGAAACATAGCAAATGATGAACACGATGCCAGTCAGACAGTATGTGACCTCATCTGGTAACACTATGAGCTCCACATGGTTTCTGTATTTCATTCTTTTATTGTACATTATGCTGTTGCACAATAGTAATGATTTTAATGGCTGTTGGATTTGAACATATTCCAATCCAGAGAGCAGATTAATATTCATGTTTGTGATGTACAGTAATTCAACCAAAAAAGAGGAATACTATTGCTTTTCAGATTTTACAAGAATGCTACTGAAGGTAATCAAATTCACACTTGATATATGTGTAGCAAAGGTCATTTGTTTACCCATTTGATAGCTCAGTGAGCACTAGTCCAAGGTTATATTGTCACCATTGCATCTCAGGAATGGTGGCATTATTGATTTGATGCCTTAAGTTACATCTTTTTCTGCTTTCTACGGTGCAGTACCCTGTGTATTTGTGTAAAACAGTTCTATGTCCCCTAAGCACCCCATATTGTCTGATTTTACAGTTCAGCGCTGCTCTGAAGATATGTTCATGACCTTGTTTGACGAGGATGGGCAGATGAAAAATCTATTAAAATAAATAAACTTTTATAGCATAAGGGTGATTCTTCTCTGATAATGTGCGAGAAAAGGAGACAATGGATGTATATTTTTCCATGTGAACAGCATGTGCCCCGGGGAGGCGGTCCGTCCAAGGGCCATCATACTGCGTAAGGTGGAAGAATAAGAGGATTTGTCAAATCTACGAATACAAAACACCCACATCTATATTGTTCTGATAATTATAGCATAATTTTACTTTCATTACTATAAGTTTGTTCGAACAACCTCCGTCCTTCTACATGTGATTACATATGACAACCGAGTGTTGTTTAATAATTTCTTTTTTGAGTGGTTGTTGGGTAAATCGGTGCAATAGTAGCCATATGATTTATGTGCCAATCTCCCACCCATTTCTTTAAATTGATTCGTAACTCACCATATTAATTTTTAGCAGCTGACAGATAAATCAGCGCAGCACATTAACCAGAGATGTAATTGCATTCCATTCATGAAGACCAGCTGATTATAACTGTTCTAGAATCTAGAAGAAGATAAATAACACCTTTTTTGCAGAGCATTTGGCAAGCATTGGTCACAGGTATTATATTTTACTTAATTGTATCCTCATTTCAATAGCGTCTGTTGTAGAAATAAGTGACTCTCTTCCATCACACAGAAACACAAGAGAATATCTTTTGCCTAAAGCTTAACTTTTACTAGATGAATGAAAAATCCTCAGGTCAGAGTGTGCCAGAATTTCAAAGGTGGCATTTATCAACAGCAAACTGACCCAAAGAAAAACGTCTTGCTGGTTCTCATCTGCCATCTTGGAGTAATAACTGCAACTGTAACTGCGACTGTTTAATATGTTTTGAACAATACCAGAAGTTCTGATCCTATTACACAACCAAGTGAGGAGCTTTGAGGACCTTTCTCTTTCAGGATTATATTGTGACTGCCATATTTCCCCCTTGTGAAAATAATCTTAAAAACAACTGCAGCTCTCCCACTGACCGATCCAAGGGAGAATTAATTAGAAAACCATAAATGTACTTCAACATCCTGGTACAAGTTTATACAATATAACAGCAACAAGTCTGAACCCATATCGGGTGCCATAATTGCCTGCCAATCAAATTTCACAAGTACAGTGCCTCTTGAATTTTTCCTCAGTTATACATTACGGTTAGAGGGCGTAAACGTGGTGCTACAAGATAAGCTTTGTGGATGAAAATATGCAACCATCAAAGGGAGAAAAAAAAATCTGTGGGGGCTGTAAGCTTTAATGAAATACTTACCATTTTTTGTGGCGAAAAGGAGAAGACACCCACCATATCCACACCAAGAAGCTCTGACTATACAATTTGTAGCATGGTATGGTCCAGGATGATCCTCTGTTAGTTGAACAGGATTGGCAGAGTGGTTAAAAACGATCTTTATTTATAACGTATTGGCAACGCCACATATTGGACCAAGAAGGAACATTAGCAAGATTAGCTGCCCATTCTTTGTCTTGACAGAATTATGAATGACACTGGGAAAATGACCACTTGGAAACAATGTTGCCAACAGTCTGTACACAGGATAACAAAAAAATGTGAGGAAAGGATTGCAGGTGTTGGTCATCTCTGACTTGAGCTTTCTCCATCTCAGTTTTTATATATCTATTATTACCTAAACTGTGCTACCTTAAAAGACTGAGACTTAAGTGTTGATACCCTTGGGTGAAATTTCTTTCATGTTGTTTTTTGGTGTAAAAAGTAGACTCAAACACAAAGCGACATGGATAAGTAGGTTAAACCGGCAACTTGTTACAGAAAACAAACTCCACAGAGAACAATGCTTTCTTAACCGCAAGAAATCTTTGTCCCTGTCACCAAGGTCTCCAGAAAGGACGTAATATGCCATTAGGTAGCTTCAGCTTCGCAAACCTCGCTGCTTCAGTGGGAATTCCAGACCCTATGGCTACTGCCAAGAATTATGGAACCAGTGGGGGTGTCAAATTTAAATGTACATTAGGAACAAAGTCAAAGTTAAAGTGCCTCCTGTGTTTCAATTGAGCATGAAACATTTCCCCACATCCAGATTGTTGTATTTTGTCTCAAACACTATCTGGAGGTGTACAATTTGAGTGTTTCATAGTGTCCATCATATCTGTGTGAGGCAGCAAGACTGAGATATGATTGAGAACATTTGTGACAGAATTTGCAGAATTGTGATATGTGCACTCAATAAAAAAGAATAAATTAGTATTGTTCTAAGAAGATTAATTAGACTCTCAAACAAATATCGCTGATTACAACGAGGCTCGCCCAATCCTCACAAAGTGGGACAATACTTGGCTACCCTGCTAATGTTGAGAGAATAGAGGACAGCGTATATTAGCAGTAGCAGCAGATGGAGGGCCAGTGTTCCATGTGTGCACATTTACCTCAGTCTGGGTGCATGTTAATTCTCCCAGGTGACTGGGTGAGGCCACTGTCACCTGCTCTCATTCTGTCTCTGCACCAACTGCATGTATTGGTGGACACATGGGGTAGCAGTTAACTGAGGACTAGTTACAGACTGTGAAAGATCAAGTTTGGGTTAAGAGCATCTGCCCATTTGGCTAAAATGCATTTACTATGATAGAAAAAGTCCCTATTATGGTCTCAGTATCTCAGTATTTTGTTATGGAATCTTTTCAATTTATCAGTGCAGTAAGTTTGAATTCTAGATTTTTTCCGGGTGAGTTGTTTCGTACTCTTCCATTCAAAATCCACTTAAAAAGAGGAATCTGAGCAGGTTAGCCCATTTGATGTGAGGGTAAAAACCCGTGGGTCACGTAAGTTGTGGGATTGAAAGCGTGCCATTAGCGTGACGCATCCATGATGCTGAGGGATGTCCCCGTGGGGTTCCCGACTATGAGGTTTGTCGGGGCATGAAATGAAAGTTAGAGCCTTTTTCTACTGGGTCACTTGTTCAGTGGTGAGAGGGACACAGAAGATTGATTAAGCACAGTTGTTAAACAGGGTGCTACAGCTCCCAAAGGATGAAAGGGGGTTTCAAAGTGGGCCTGAAAACCCAAATATTGAATTCTGGGTGGGTTGGGAGGGGTGGGAGCAGAGCCATGGCAAAAAGAGGGAAAGGGAGCTATCATGATGCAGTCCCAGACATACTTTGGTTAAGGATACCTTGATTTAGGTTAATTCAGCCACATCAATAAATTCTAGATGCAGTCAAGATGACATGGCCATATTGGTACATTCTCGTTCCACCGATGTGGATGTCCAGTCTCAGATTGTATCCGGAAGAGTAATCCAGGAATTGCAGCGAAGGTTTGAAAGAAGGTAATGTTGAATCTGCTGAATTATTAACAAGATCATGAGGAACACAGCGATGGCAGCAGATGCAGGTTGAAATGAGAGATGAGGAAAGCGAGACGTAGTACTAGGGCCTGCATGAAGGAAGTAGTCCACTGAAAGGTTAGAGGAAAACGCCGTGAAGACAGAGAGCTGGAGAGAAGCGCTGACAAAGGAGCACTTCAAATAATTGGTCCAAAATCATTTGTGTGAGGTTTTTGGTTGTGATAAGGTGAAATTCGCACAGTGCAAAATCCTTTAACAACAAGCCTCATAGGAATACACAGCCTGATCATCATTTAGCTTTAGTGAAGGGTGATGGCAAAATAGCGTTGACTGATATATGTACAGTATATACATTTGTACTGTATATATTTATTTATTTTTTTCAATAATTACATTTTTACAGTGAACAGTTGTTGCGCCTCGTCTGCACCAACACACTAGGGAACGTGCCCATACAACTTACGAAATAATTCAACTGCTTGATCTACAGGAAATGAAACACCCACTTACAAACTGGAAATGAATTTCCTTGTTGCACTGCTCATTGTGGCACGTCAGAATATGCACAGCTGAAACAAGAGGACACTGAACATGGCAGAGCTCTGTTTTCGTGAACATAGACTCACTTTAACAACTGATTCGGACAGTGTTCATTTAAACGTCCCTGATGAATTTTTATCAATCTGTTGGAAGTTATTTTCACATAACAGCTACAACAGAAACTCTGTAAAATTTGCTGTCAGTAGACAGGTATGCTGCCTTTTACTTTTTCATCTATCCTCCTGCATGTAATTCAGGAAAGGAATCCAGAAATTGTAAGAAAAACAGAGAACTATTTGAAAAGCACCTGTCTGTGTGGTGGTTGATATCAGCTGACTGTATGTGGTCAGACACAAAGCTCAAAATATGTGAATGTTGTTTTCACAGACACAGAAAAAATAATGTCAAATTAGAAACTTCAATTTTCATCAGGCTTTACATTTCTACAAATATCATTTTTGAGAGATCCGGTTCAACTTGGCCAAATACTCAAGTTAGCCACACTTTGTAGCAACAAAGCATTCAAGGTGGTAATTACAGCATAAAGGAGACCACCAGAGGAAAAGAATGTCAGATCCTATAACCAACCATTTCCTTGTTTCTGACACGACAGGGACAAATGGCTGTATTTTACTATCACCAGACAGTCCATGTTTGACTGAATTGATGATGAAGTTTAATGAGTGGGAACTTATTCGGTTTGAGCTGAGGTGACATCAAAATACAGCCTGTTGCTGTAGACTGGAAGCAAACAAAGGGGAATACACCAGCAGACTGTCATACAAGGCTAGATTAAAGGGTGTATTAGCTAAAACTGACCAGGAACCCCCCTTTTTCTTTCCTTTTCTTTTTTTCGATACCACAAAGCTGTCTCACCCCTGCCTGTCCCTCGTGCCCTTTTAATATTGGCGCCACAGCCTGCCTTGTATGTACTCAATATGCTGAAGCTAACTTGGACTGAAATACAAACACTGCCCAATGAGCAATCATCACCACAGGAAAACCGTGTCATAGCTCCTGCCGGATTTTGTTGAATTAATAGTGCATCTCGTTAGGGGGTCACTTGGAGAGAGGCAGAGTGGATATTTACATTCGGGCAAAACTGATTTCCCCTTTTCAAATCCTCAGCCACTCTAGAGATGCCTAGTGGAATCTGAGCTGTATTCATGCACTGTTCCAGCCTGCTGTGCATGATTTTGCTCCAGTGACAGCAACTAACGCAAAACAATAAAATAAGAAAGGGCAGGAGTACTTTAACTGTGATGTTTATTATCGATGATATCCATTCATGGCTGAATATGAAATTAATAGGAGTAAATGTGTACTGAATGAAATCATATCCTCAAGATGGAGTTTCATTTCCATGTCTTGCGAATGTAGCAGGAGAGCATTTCACAGACAGATTACTCTCAGCAACCCTAGAAATTTGCAAATCAATACTAAATAAATCATACGGGAGCCTAAAAGAGGCAAATATGACGTACTGGGGTGTCGTAAGTCTTCATCAATATTAAACGGCATGGCAGCAGAGCGTCTCCTCACTTCATACAAAGATGTTGGATACTACAATCCAATGCTTGTGAAACAGTAGCACTTGTTTTTATGCACAGCCAACAGGAAGAACCACGGCCCCTCGGTCGAAAAATACTTCAGGGTGTTTTCAGCGTAGCTTCTAGGAGAGAAGATATCATGCCAATTAATAAGATGGCCGCAGGGAAAGCCTGAGGCCAAAAATACTGGATACACTCCATACAACAAAATGCAGCGAAAATAAATATAAACTAGCTTCAAATGTTTCCCTTTGACAGAGGAGAGGGGACGTGGTTGATAATAACATAGAAATGTTGACACAATGACACATTGTGGCACTAATGGCGTTCCCTCTGCGTCGCCAGTGTCTTGTTTCGCACTCCCGATGAAGACTTGAGATGTAGTTGATGTTTCAACATTTGCTTTGCGTAATCAGAAATGAGAGAGTGAGTGGAAGTTTGAAGATGAGCGAGACCTGTGATGTACCCACTTACTTCTAATATAGAATATATCACTTGCATGCAGACATCTGACAGAAACAGCGTATGACTATTTATGGTCAAATGCTCATGACAGAATTAGGCCAGCATAATATTGCAATGACAATACTGCAGCTTTTAAGCTAGGTTTTTTTTTGTTTGTTTGTTTTTTTCTTTTTAAACTGAATTTCCTCCCTCTTGGCTGCTTACATTTCGTAGAAACATAGAAAGGCAGTAATGACTTCATCATGGATTAAAATGAGCCCATCACTGCATGGTAATCATCTCTGCAGTAATTCAAACTGGATTCATTTAGAGAAGAAAATATCTCGCACCAAATTGTGTGTTGGATAAGTGTGGTCAAATTCTCCGTTCTCATAATTCAATGAAGCTGTGGAGGCCAAGTAAACGGACGCAAAAAGCTGAAGCTTTTTATCAGCTCACCTCGGAACCCCTCAACACAAAATGGCTTTGGAAATGCAATCCTTTCACAGGACCCTCAGATAAGAGGTGCCGTTTCTTATGAGAGAGAAAGTTAACAGGAATGTTAATGGTATGTTGCCATGTATTCACGCCTGAAATAGTCAGTGTCTGCAGTATCTTGCAGTATCATTCCTGCTTTGCTTTAGTGCTTGCTTTCTTTGAGAGGAAGCTTTGCTTGGAGAAACGCAGCCTTTCCTCTGAAGAATTTAGCCCGGAAGATAGTTTACAATATGTGCTGTGGACATTCATCATTTGTATTTAATCAATACTTGTCTCTTGAGGCTGTCACCTGCCATCTCATAAAGGTTCCACAGGTGACCGCAGGTCCGTGACGGCGGCAAAGACCAAGTTTTGTAAGGTTGTGGGGAAAAACAGAGAGAGAGAGAGAGAGAGAGAGAGAGAATTCCTAATGGGTGACCTTGTCTTGTTGACCTTGAAGTTCCCTTCAATATTTTTTGTGTATTTCCACATGGCCTCTTCTGGGTTACTTCAAGTTTGCCCAGACTTTTAACCATTGCCACAGATTTTAATGAGATTTTTTGGACTGGGGTGGGCGT
The DNA here is from genome assembly GCA_900312935.1 of Carapus acus. Taxonomy (NCBI): domain Eukaryota; kingdom Metazoa; phylum Chordata; class Actinopteri; order Ophidiiformes; family Carapidae; genus Carapus; species Carapus acus. The sequence continues at coordinate 53,472 of OMPJ01044998.1, forward strand.
GGGGGCTTCATTCCCAACCTCATTTTCACAATGAGGGATGACATTTTGGCCATTATCTAAGAAATCTGTGGAAAGTGTCACACAACAAGAGGGCAATCTCATGCAGCACTGCTATGCCAGGCTACTTTTTCCAGGTTAGATTAAACTTTTAATAAGTTGTGAACTCCATTATTGCCCCCTGCCAAACTTCCAAGATGTCAAGACTTTCAAGTGGAGGAAAGAAGAAATCTTGTAACAAAAAGCGCATAGTAAAATGCTCGTGGCTATGATTGCTGATTTGATGCAATGTTTTGGAAATGAGGACTTATTCAATAGTCGATTTTTATATCCTGTGGCGATTTACATCAATAGAAAGCAATTGCTCTGGATCCCGCACGCTCTTATGACTCAGCTGCAACACATCCGGTGAGCCCAGAGTAGGAGTTCACCCAAAATCTAATCACATCGGGTAAAACAAATTTGTCTCCCAATTTCAGCCAGAATGGTTGGTTCCTTGTCGAAACAGGGCCACAATTTAACCGCTACACAGGTACGACAGGCTCTATTCAAGCAAGGAACTCACAGTACACATTGTACCCAAATAAAACTCAGGCGTTTTACACATGTGATTCATATATGTGATACTGTGTGTTTTGGCAACAAAAATGTGTATTCCCAAGATACTAACCTAAAAAATAAATAAATTTCGGAGGCAGGGAACAGAAATTGGATGAGAGCGAAGCAGCGTGTGTGGGGGCGTTTGGTGCGTGCAGACAAATGTGTTATGACACAGATATGGCCATCTCTTGTTACATTTATTTCACATGTACTTCCAAGTAAAATACACAGTGTTTTGGCACTTGAGGAAATTGTTGGGTACAATGATGAAAAATAGTGAAAAATAGTCAGTTTAGTGGGGTGTACATTACAACTCAACAGAAACACTTGCACATAGACTGTTGTTTGCTCATGTTCCATTTTAAGGGCAGGGTGTTTTCACATGACATGGTGCCGTGCAAAAAGGGCCGTGCTGCAACAACTATCTTGAAAATTCAAAGAACAAGTTAGGGATTAGTACAAAAAACATCCCCATCAATAATGACGTTATCACTACACCAAGGAAAAATCTACAACTCAACTAATTACGATTAACCTTGGCTAGATGATGATTCTTTTCAATTACAGACACTTCAGTTATGTTGAGAAAATAAACCTGTGGCAGCATTTGCACTGAGTGAACTGTTTGAACAAAAAAGTCTGGTGATTTTTCACAGGCTTTGTTTTTTCATGCGTCTGCTTCTGTACAATCTAATTGTATTTCTTACTGCTGTCGACCCTGTTTTACAGTTGCAGCAAGTCTGTATTTACATGTAATAGTTCTTTATTCTACCATTACCACAACTTGAGTGATATGAACAGCAGTTGCTTCGCAATTAATGAAGTGAATCTTCGTTTAGCTTAATACGCCCACTAATGCTCACAAATCGCATTCAGTAACAGCTTTATCCACTCTCATGATTTCCTTCTATTTCCAAAAGGATTCTTATTCAGATGCTCATTACTACAATATGCCCATAGTCCCTGTTTGTAAAACGCTTGGATTCACTACATTTTCAATGGCAGAATGTGTGTTTCACATGAAAATATATCCAGTGCGATGTTTACTACAGTCATTTACTTTTGATATTCAATGTTGCCATTCCCACACAACAAAATGATTACTTTTCAAGTAAGTACACTGATACTGATACTGCAAAATGAGGACACTTTTATTAAGAAAACGTCGTTGCTAACACTGAATATTCACCCAACATTTCTTCCTCGTAGTTCAGCGGTGCTTGTGGAAGCATACTGGCAGATGATACCTGTGCAGGCAGAGACGACAGCTTCGCAAATAATTCCGGTGCAAGTCAAGCCGGCTGATGCAGACAGTCACCCTCAGTATGTGTGTAACAAAGTCCGAGAATGACATTGATGAAACTCATTAATCATTACCAGCCTGCAGGCAGCTGACCCACGCCCGATATTCCTTCTGCAAAATCTGTTAAAGTGATCCACACAGCCATTGCCTTCACATGTGGATACCAAGATTACCGGCCGATATGAATATAGAGCTGAAAACTGCATTACGGGGGTCTCAGGTTTGCTCATCAAGAGCATTTGTCCTCTTCCCTCAAGCGAGGGAAAGAAGAGGCATCAGTAATGCATTTCATAAATATGTCAGAATGCATACATTATCTGTTGACACGTCAAAAAATGTAGAGAGCAACACCTGTATGTTGTGGTTATTACACGGGAGGAGTGTTTTCTGATAACCAGTAGCAGAAAGCAGTGGAATACTTTTTGGGTTGGAAATGTCAACCATTGAATGGCGAAAACTACGTAAAAATACAGTGTAACCAAAATTTAGAATAGGATGAATGAGGCATATTGCTCCTACTTTGTATTCACATTTGGAAAATGATTGATACATAAACTACAATGAAGGTCACAGAATTCTAAATATGAGCTCACATTCCCTTCTGTTTGAATGACTCACAGTTACACCCACTCGCACACACAAATGGTGCCTTCACACACAATAGGCAGTGTTGCAGAAAATGTGTGATTTGTTAAAAGCCCCATGCATTAACCCCAAATTGGATTTTTGAAGATGAGATTCATCAAGAATTGAACCCTCTACATTCTGCGCTGACACAACAAGCGCTGCAGCCTTAGAAATCACCCTGGTGGAGGAGTTTTTTGTTACAAGATCTCTGCTTAAACGCTTTGGGATTGATCACCACTGGTCAATCCCAAACAAATCACTTTCAGCACCAGCACACTGACCAGTGATTAAAAAATCCTCTTTCATTCAGTAAACAAACTGCGCAGGAGGATTACACACAACAGCCTCCAAGCCATGTGTCTTTATTTTATTCAGTGAGGTAGGGGAGGCCGACATGAGGCAGTGAGCTAATCACCAAAATTCTTTGAGCTAATGATCCATCTCTAACCTCCAGATTTCTCGATGGTGCCTGGCTGCATTAGAAATTGCTAACTGCCAGCATGAAGACCCATTGAGAGCAAAGCGTCAGCTTGACAAATCTGCTCTCACGGTCCTAAATTCCAATGTATACATGAGTTTATGCCAAATTCTGCCGGGGTTTTACTGAACCGTAAAACCATTTCACGTCCTTATAACACTGCTGACCAGAAATGATGAGAGGTGACATTTTCCAGATATTCTCAGAGGCATAATTCTGATTCTGATTGAGAAGAAAAAAAAAAGAAAAAAAGGAAGGGCATTAAAAGTCTGTATTGTCGCCGTGTCTCCCTGCTGTGGTTGGCAAATATGTAATGTCCCAGGGGGTTTAATGAAACACAGCCAATTTCGATGAGTTTTCCCAGAAGCTGGAAAGCATCAGGGTCAGCTCATATGCTCTCGGGATACCTTCTCAATCACAGAGGATTTGCTCAAGGTCAGCCGCTTATAACTCCACCTAAAGAAAAAATCCATTTGTCGCCTTGGCTTTGTTTACTTAGCATGAGTCTGTCATCTTGTCTGTGTGCTAAAATCTATGAAAAAACAAAACAAAACATGAAGCTTATGTACCTGCACTATCATTGCCCTGCAGAGTGATATGAGCTGATATGTGCGACAGCCGACACAATTACCTGTACACAAAAAAACTTTGTTACGATGCCTTATCATAACTCTTGACGAGCAAAAACAAAAACCAACAAGAAATGTGAAAACATTACCAGCAAGCTGTTGCCGTAACATTGCAGTGTCGCCCCCACCCACAGAGCATTATGTGAAAGAGTGTGTGCGTTACCTTAAATCGATGGTTCTCACTCACCATCTAAACTGTACCAGTGCTGTGCCAGTGCATGAGTGACTAAAGAGGAAGGACCTCTCTTTTTAAGCCTTAACCTTGGCACAGTCAGCATTTCCTAATGAAGTGACGGGAGGCTCCTTTGAGGTTTGGCCACTGGCACATCCCAGAGGTTCCCTCACAAAGCAGACATTCGAAAATGTCAGAACACAAAAGTGTAATTACAGACAGAGCTACTAACTGCATCCCTCATAGATGTGCGAGTGCACGTTGGCTGTGGGCCTGCTGGCTCGCGAGTATGTCCCCCGACATACATACGTAAGTGAGCCATCATTAATAGCTGTTAATCACAGCTGTGTTTTTCTTGCAGTGACAATTCACAATGTTTTGATTTGGCTGGGCTGCTAATAAGCCTGTTGGAATAAGGGAGCTGGTGGATGAAATGCCATGAAATTCCCTCCCCCTGCCTGATGGCTGTCCTGCCTCCATGATGTCCCCCACCCAATGATATGAGACATTATCGACAACTCTGGGACAGTATTCCCCATGAGATAAATGGTGATATTTTCTACGCTCAAAGGTTTTCCCTAAATCAGATCCCATCAGTAGGAGGCCAGGCTCAGTATTGATCGCCCGCTCCATTTGGGTTCAGTTTCATTCGGTTAAAGTCCACATAATGTTGACTTGTGTACGCACAGTTGTGCTGTAGTGTGATGCACTCTTGGTAGTTAGGAGACATAATAAACCATGGACGCCTGCATAAAATGTATGGATATCAGAAGTCAAGAGATCAGAGAGTATGGAAATCAGATGCTAATGCTGCATGTTTCTTTTTTTTCATTTCTTTTCTTTTCTTTTTTTTGTTTTCAAGACACCTTTAATGTCATGTACACCCTGGCATATTAAAAATAATTGAATGGATTTTTCTTTGTCATTGACTTTGGTGTGATTCTCTACAAAGACTCACCCGCACCTATGCTGATGCCTTGTTGTGATTGTGTTGGAACTGCGTCTTTTCTTTCCTTCCTTAATTTGCGATCACATTGAAGTCAGAATTTCACAAAAAACGCTACCCACAAAAGACTGATACTCACACTCCTGCTCATGACTCTTTTTTTTTTTTTAATTTTGTGTTTCATGCCAAAAACAAGTGTGACTTGTTGCCCGTTAATGTGATTTTCCAAGGATAAATGCATTTCCTTGTACATTTAGAGCAACTTATTATGAAGCTTACTTATCTTTGCATCACAACACCCCGTGCAAGCCTCGAGAATTATTCCGCTGCCTTCATATGTGTTCCCGCATATGTGTGGAAGATTCAGCATGAAGTACGTGAGCACTTAGTGAGCGACTGGTTGGCACGGTCGAGAGGGTACATTAGATCTGTAGATCAGCAGAATGCGTTTGCATTTAGTGATGTGCTGCTAACCTCAAGAGGCCTGGTGAGGTGTGAGACATGAGATTAGGTCAACGAATGGAGAAAATACGGCGTGAGGGTAAGCCCTCATTACAAACAGCAGAATGCCGAGGTGCACAGGAAAGAGGAAGACTATAAAAGGTAAAGAGGCTCATGGCTAGTTTGTGCAGAGGATGTGCTGTGATACTTTCCCTCTGCTGCATATAACGAGCACATCTGTATGGCTTATTGAGAGGAAAATATTTGATGCGGTTAGGCACCAACCATGTTCCGGCTGTATGACCATTAACGGGATCTAATGAGGCTTCCATGCTTTTGGACCCACTGGAAGTACAATCAGCAAAAGTGCATTAACTGTTTTTCCAGGCCTCATTCAGTTATGCAGGTGCTAATGTGAAAATACTCACCCAATGTAACATTCTCTCTCTAAACTGGTGAGAAAGGTCCACTGACCTTTTTCCCCCCACGTGTACATCTGTATAACAGCACATATGGGACATGAATTTCTTAACATACATGAGGAGGGATACAGGGGATAGGCTGAGAAAAAAAAGGAAACATTCCGATTTAACTAGGCCAACTACATTTCCAATAGCAATGCACACTGTGCGACTCTATTCTGATATTGGGCTAAACTTTTGCTTTAAAATAGCATCCAGGAATGGAAACCCTCAAAAACAAATCAATCTCGGTGAGTCTTCGCTCTTGTCTGCCTTCCATTTCTTTTCTGAGAGCAATAGCACAGCGTGCCAGACCCACCGATGTGTCGACAGTTTCTGGAAGTGTGCTGTCTTGCAAGGTAACAGTCAACTGAACTACTCATTACTACTGCAGGTGCACCATCCCAAAACTGCTGTAATCGGCATTCTGAGGGAGTTGACCTTTCAAATTTTCAGCTTGAAAGTGTAAGTTCAGAGTAACCCTACAGTGTGATTTTAGAAACATTAGAGCAAACGACACCCCTTGTCTTGTGTTCTGCAGCATTGAGTCATTTCCTGTTCAATCTCATCGGGGATGCTGTTTGTCTGCCTGTAACTCGCCAAAGACCTCAACACTCCTCGAATAAACAATTTTTTTCCGACTCAACATTTTCACTGTTTATCACAGCATTAGCTCTGCACCTGAAACCCGCAATCAGCGCCACACTGGGAGGTCTGGGCAAATTTCAAATGTCTGTGAGCAAATGAGTCGTGGTCATTAATATGTTCTTGGTTCCTAATGGCAGCAGAGCTGGACTGAGGCTGCAATGAGTTTAGGTTGTTTTTCTTGTTTGTTTGCTTTTGGAGTACCTGCCTGTTAGAGCGTTAAAGGCGTACAGTTCTGTTGCCCGGTCTGTCAAACAGCTGACAGAACTGCAGTCTTGAGGGCTGAATGTTGTGAAATCCCCTATTTTTCACATTACATTGTCGGTATTGTTGCACTAGTTCCATTAATACCACCTTTCATGGTGGAAATAGTCTTTTCTTTACTCAGAGGTTCTGTGTGCTCGTGTCAATGCGAATAAGTCAAAACCCAAGGCAATTTTGATCATTTAAATCGAAACTGAAATCATTCACATACAAGAAAGTAGAACAAGGTCGTAGAACGTGTTCTAACATCAGGGGTCGAACAATTACTTGTCAACATGTGACATGGCAGTATGCAAGTAAAACAAGCAGCTGCCATCACTCATCACATCACCTGCAGCAAAATCAAAGGGAAACGACCTACGAGAAACAAATACAGGTAGGATGCGGTAGCAACGGCAACCCAACTCCATCCATTCCTGTTGCAACTCAACATCTTTGCTTGTTTTCAGATTGATTCTGTGCTCCGGTTTTGCCATTGTTTTCATTCGGACACCATTTTATACCTCTCAGCCTCAATTTCCCAGTTGGCTTGCCCAAGGTGACCTCACCAGCAACAATAGCAACAACACAAAAACAATGGCCAAGCAAACGAGAGTAAACTCAGAGAGTGATGGTTCTGTTTTGTTTTGGGGGGGGGGTTGTCTGAACTCCTTATTTTCTTCTCGTATCTGTTACAGTTAATGCAATTTAGTAATCTTACCAGTTACACATACAGTGGTTTCATGGAATAAAGCTTTTTACCAACAATATAAAACCATGATCTAAATGGCTTCTCTCTCTCTCTTGGGATGTTAGGTGTTAGGGATGAGGGATGAAGGGTTCACTGCTTCAGGAAAAGATATCGTCTTGGGAATATTTGTGGATGCCACTGTTCAAAGAACAGGGCAGCCTGTTGATGGTAAAGGTCATAAAAAGAAGATGGCAGAACATTTTTCTGGACCTTGAAGAAGATTGGCTGCACAATATTGGTTTCCACTCCTGTCAGGCAAAGACAAGATGATGTAGATACCATGGACATGCCTCCTCGAACACTGGAAAGAGCAGAACAATGTAAAGGTGTCCCGGATCGTTTGTCATTTCTGTTAGGATGTGTTAAAAACATAGACCCGTAGATCCGCCCTGCTTTGTGACCATTTATGCGTGAAATGGATGAATAGTTCTAGGTAACATTAACAACATAGTTTAGTACATTTTCATGTGCAACAATGCACCTCACCGTCATGGACCAAAGGTACAGTGCCATCACTCTACCACGGTTATCTACCCTCAGACTGCGATGGACTTTTCAGCATAACAGCCCATGTGTGCCCAAAGTAATTACCAGCTAGTAAAGCCACCATTTATGCAAACATGGCTTTCATAATTACGCCCGTAGAACTTCAATTTGCACCTCCCCTACCTGGCCAAAGCGAGCCGCATGGTGCTGGATAATGTCTAAGGGATGGTTCCTGCACTGCAGTACAACTCCACTCTGCTCTGTCCTGTCAGTCCACGCCTTGAAGAATCCCAACTGTCCCTGAAGGCCGAACCTTTCCCATTTTGCAGACAGTTCTTTACACACTGTGTCAGGTTGTGCCCACATTGCGATGCTGACTTTGGATTGATGGCTGCTTGGGGATTATTCAAAGATTTCTTCTCAATTAGACACAGAGGATTTTGTGAATGTATTTTTAATCAAAAGGACAGAAGCAATGGGATCCAGCCTGTGCACAGTCTCTCAGATGCTGAAATTGTGATTTTAATTAAAATCATCCCTATCAAGGGGAAAATATTAGAGAGGGTGGAAGCTGCTTTGCCCGAGAGAATGGAAAGTCTGTGTGGATTTTTGATACTTTTTTCAACAATTCATCATTAAAACCTGCTGCCAGGACTTTGCTCTTGCAGCTTAATACACAAGCACACTCTCTGCATTATTAGTCAGCAGTCTCTTCAAACATGACATAAAAGGGGAAGAAGGTCTCGCAGTTAATTCCTCTTTGAATTTCACTTTCTTTTTATTTGTGATTCTTTTTTCTTGATAGTATGATTACCGTTGGAACGCAATAATGTTACACAGTGCCTACGAGCATTTTTTCAGACAGGGCAAATTTCTTAATGTCCTCACTGTCACGTCCTTTTGTGTCACTAATTAAGTGTGTTATATAAAGCAGCCACGTACAATTTATTGCTCACTAAGGATGCCAATCAGCTTTCACAAATATAGCAGCAGGACCGTCTCTGCCATTGAAACGATGGAATGTTTGAGCTCTCTGGCACACGCCATTAACTACTAATCTAAGCAGCAGAATTTTCATTAGAATAAAGCAAAAATGCATAAAAAAAGAAAACAAAAAACGTCAGCAAGCAAAACTATGATAGAGGCCTGTATACTTCACTGCACATTTTGCTAACAATTTCCTGACAGATGGGGAGGAGGAGGAGGCTGAGAAGAGGCTGCAGCATTGTGGTCACAAATCAATATTTCACCATTAGCATAACATCATCAGCATCATCATCCGAGCGCTCGCATAAACGCCTGAAAGCACACAGCAAAGAGAGGTAAAAGGGTCTTATCGCATAATGTAAAATACGTAAATGTGCCTTTGAATGAATGTCATTCAAATTGGTAAACATGTTTGCCAACTCACCAACTCCAATTTTTAATCATTCTACGAACACAGTCGTTTCAAAAACTCTTCATACTACGATAAGATTTCACACAGTGTAATTGCAAATCCTAAAGTCGAATTGAGATTGCATACAACTATTTGGATTCACAAGAAGTCAAGGAGCATATTGTTGAATCAACCACACTGCAATTTGACAACCTTGACTGAGGTTGTTTCCCCATATTCACAACACTCATAAATATGGTATTCAGAGATACTTTCCATAATTGTCTATGATTACAAATTACTGAAAACAAACACTCAGAACCACAATATTCAGAAATACTCCCCATAATTTCTGTATTTCCAAATCCTGAAAGCAAAATAATTTTGTTTCCAAAAATATATCATTTCAACGGAAGGACCAAAGCATATGGACAGGCAGAAGCTGGGAGTTACTGTAATCGAATTCAATAAGAGGGGATCAGGGACAGGGAGTGTAAAGGCTCACTAAACAGAAAACATCACAAGTACAAATGTGTAAACACAAACGCAGACACTAACACTGTAGGGTATGACACATAGACAAAAGGAAACAAATGTAAAAATGAATATATAAACCGAAACCAAAGTCCAAAGGGATCAGACCTACAGGCATGAAGTGACATTGAGAAGAATGCAAGCAAAGGAGTAAACAAGCTCTGGAGTAAGCAGGCATGGGGACGAGCAGGTTTTAGAATAAAAAGAAAGAAATACAGCAAATACAAAAGCTATCTGAACAAGAATCACAACAGCAGATTCATATATAGTAGCAGCAAAAAAGACAAATAAGGAACAAAAGTAGAACTGGATCCAGAAATATAAACACCAACCTGTTATTGAGAATTCTGACAACTTAAGCTCACAGCACTGCTTTGCGCCGCCTGGTATATGCTTTCTGGTGTCTTAGACATTCAGTTGCTGAGTAAAATGTAGTGACATGAGCAATATAAACTAGAACAAAAAGTTTCTGTAGAAACTTTGATGACTGCCAGTAGTGCAACACCCCCATGGACGCCCTTAGTACATCTCAAATACACAACAGTGCCACTTGTGCTACAACCTGTGCGACAAGTGCAACAAACAGTACTACTGCAAGCACCTGCACTTCAAATATAACTACATTGGTATTTCAATGTGATATTTTTATATTGACTTGCAGGTGTGCAGGTGACATTTTGTATTTCTATCCTCAGTGGTTGTAGAGGTGGCAGTAGTATGTTCGGGGTTTAATGCATAAAAGTATGGGTGGTCGTCACAGTGTTATTCAGCTTTTGATTGTGTACAAGCTGTAGATCATTTCAGTCATGCAATTCTGTCACTGCCACTGGCCAAAAGCTTGAATCGACGTAACTGCGCAAATGCAAACAACATTGGGACCTCAGTCAATTTTACACTTTGGCATCAGTGATGACAATGAGCTTTTGCGGAATATTAACCTGGCTGAGACATCTCCATTTCCAGATTAAATCCTCTCGACTGCAGGATTCGTGTGTGCCATACGCAGCATATGGCAGCGTTGCAGTTGCATGTTTTGGTACACCTACGCAAATACTTCCAGCAGTTCAAGACCAAAGAGTATTAAGAATGTTTAAGTAGCCACAACATGCAGTGAAAGTACTTTTGCACATTTCAACAGTGAAAAAACAACAACAAAAAACTTAACTATCTAATAAACAGCAGGACACCCAGAGCTCTCACCAGGCCTTTTACCTGGTACAATTCCCCAGAGATATGGATGGGTTTTGAGAGTCTGGAGTTTGAGACTCGTGGAGGAGCGGCAGTGGAGACTGCTGTACTTACTGCTTACAGAAAGCAAATAGAGAAAGCAAAGTGGATTGGAAAAGCCCGATCTGCCCCTAATTACTGTGTATGCAACTGCTTTTCCAGTCTCAGGCTCAGGGTGTCTTGGTGCAGGAGTGCTACATTGACATGCATTCTCTGTACCTGACAAAATCTATGCCGTATTGATATGCTCATTTATACATCACCCCAGTTCTCTTAAGTCAGTTTGGATTTATATAAAGTAACACTGCTCCCCTGCCGTTAACACCAAACAGCAAAACAAGGGCCAATAGCAGACAAATAATTTCACTTTTTCATACAGCGTTAAAAGCTAAGTGAGGCAACAGTTACAATAACATTAGGAAATAAACCAACACACTAGCGTCTCAAAAGGACGAAGCTTGAGAAATAAGCCAAACAGAGTCCACAAAAGCTCTGTTGTGAGTCGCAAGGATGGGCTTTACAGGTAAAAAGAGAATACATTGTGTGTGTGCATTGCCGAGCGAGGGAGGAGTGTGATGTATATAGTGAGATATATATGAATTCTTGTTGTGCTTATTAACCTCAAACTAATTCTATGTGGTTCACTGGCCTCAAAATCTGTCAAAATGTTTAAGTGCTAACTTTAGTTAGCGAGAGAGCCGCCCCACTTGACTGATTGTCAGACCATTCCAAGCTAACGCAAGGACATTGTATCAAAATCGGTCCTTGGTTGAATTTGGGTCGCACTGTCAGACAACGTTCGATAACTAATTACAGTATGTAGTGATGGCAGGCAACCATCGTCTGACATCTAGTCAACGCCACCTTGGTGTAATTAGACATTAAGCCAACATCAGGTTTTTAACGTAAACCCAATTTTCAAATCTTTATTGAAATCCACATCTAATTAAATGTTGGAATACAACGTTGTTATAAGCTCACACCAATTTTAGTTGTCAGGTTTCGGTGGTCACAATAAAGCAATCAGAGAACAGTAAGTGGTACGCTTACTTCCGCCACTTCATAACTGTATTCACAGCTTTCACAAAAACTGGAGTTGCTGTATGGCTGAACTGTCAAGTGCTGTAAACCGCCAGCTAACAGCGGTTCCAAATTTGCAAACTCACCAATCCATGAAATTTTTTAATGAAGTCCGAAATTCTAAAAACACGCTAATCTCAGCCATCTGTGGTAGCCAACAGGTGGGTCTGAATACTGTACGTATCATGGCCTCTAATTGGAGTACTGTACTGTGGACGGCAAGCCAGCAGCCAATTAACATTCACAAAATAATAACCTTTTGGTCTGCAAAATATGGTAATTTTTGTTCTGAAAGGGATAAACATGGAGAAAGAAAGATGGAGTTACAAATGAAATTTGAGAAAAGCAAAGGAAATAAGAAATTTGAATGAGATGAGGCAGGAAAAAAAGTGTACAACCCAAACGTCAGTGGACGAAACAATTCATCATACCGCTAGAAATTTCCTATGTTTTGGGTCAAATGCGGTCCAGTATGCCAAGAAATGTAAGTTTAATCAGCCGTTGAAGATGAATGTCGAAAAAGTGGCATAGGAGGCACTTAGTCTGAAAAACTGTGCACCATTCAGCGTTTGCTCTCACTGCCTCATGGAGAAAAGCTAATTTCATACCTTATGAGGTCAAACACAGAAATATGAGGTCCGATTAATGACCAAATATGTTTTTTTTTTCATGTATTTGGGAATGGGGTTGCCATAGAAACTGAGAGAGTAGGGAAAAGTTGTAGCACACCTCCTGAGTCCGAGATGGTTGTTTTGATGTAACTTTCATGGGGGTATGTCACACAGTGCTGGACCAGTTACATGCCAGAGGCCCAAAAACCAAAAAGAAACCTATATTGGGACCAGTCGCATTTGCTCGAAAATGATGGATTGGGGATGCTTTGATGCTTTGGTTCCCCTACTCTCTAGTCAGCTGAATGGGCAAGATTTCCTATGTTTTCAGGCCAAATACATCCCTGTGCAGCCAGAGATGTCCATATAACTAGCCATGTTTTTGAAAAGACCCTGTTTTTTGAAAATTGCCTCACCACACAAACCTGGAACAGCCAGGGACGTAGCGGCACATCTAATGCGGCAAGGAAATATCTTATATTTGGCATCTTGAGATTACCTGCGAACCTGTGTGTACTAGCTTGAGTTATTTTTCAGACATTTGTGAATACATTGCCCCCCCCCCCAAAATGAAAAACACCTCTGAACATTGAACATCGGCACTTGCAATTATTCCATTTTAGGTAATTGACAGCGGTATTTTCGAAAGATGCTTTGGCTTGGCCTATTTTACCTGAACAGATAAATGCTGAACGAATCACTGGCACCCAAATTAGCTGACACGGATGCCTGTGATCAACATTTGGCGGTTCGCCCTCTCAGCTATTTGAGTTATGTAATGTGGTGTAGGCGAACCACACACACCAACCATGCTCCCTGACTGTACCTCCAATACGTCCAATATGAGACCAGGAAAACACTTGTCAGCTGTGGTATGGAGGAGTAAGAATGACAAAGTGAAGGCCATGAGATCTTTTTTGAAATTATTGTTCTCAACCCTTTAGCAAGGTGCATTTAAATTGGTGTTACTTTCACGCCCACTGAAAATCGCAAATCCTGTTTGAAAGGGGGAAATGTTATTTTCTGCGCTAACATCTCCGGTCTTTGTTTTTTTCAAATATATCTTTGAATCGAAGTTAATTATAACTCACAACGTCAACACTTCACAATGTGTGCGACACATGGAGAGGTGTGTACACATAAAGATACATCACAGTGTAGTTTACCACATTTTTCCGACATCCAGGAAATTGTAAGGGCAGCACAAGTTGTGCCTCTTGAAACTAATGTAGGCTGTGCTGTATTTCGAGGCGGACTGTGCTGCTGCTGCCAGGCTGTCAGCAGCAGGGAAGTGCCTTTGGTTTGCGCTGTCTCTTCTCTGTCGCTGTTCCTGTCAGGATTTTCATCTCACTTGGTGCATCATCGTCACATCTAATTTTTGGGACAGTCAAAAAAAAAAAAAACCTCTGCAGTGGGGTGGGGGGGCACGCGAACAAGAGAAGCACAGATTACGTTGTAGAGTCTACAACAACGTAATCCCTGGTTGTTGCTTGGTAAGTTTACCATGTAGATTTGTGTAGGCTTACCAACAGAGAAGAGGCACAAATAAGGCTAAAACTAATCTGTTTTATCTTATTCACAACTTATTTCTGCAGTCCATTGCAAGTAATTGCAACAGTAATTGCAACAGTAATTGCGTGTTCACACTCCCAATTATATGCATTTGTGGACCTGTTTAAATCCATATTCATAATGTAAGGATATTCTAACCAGAATGTATGGAATTTCACAAACGACTACAAACGCCTCTTGTATGCACTTTGATATTAATTCTGTCAAAGCAAGGAAAGTGTTACATGACGTCTACTTCAATTCTTAAGTTCAATACAGCTTTCAAATCCATTGAGCAAAATGCACGGCCGTCTCAGGAGCAAACTAAGGGGAAGGCCAAAATAGTACAGGCTTTAATCACATCTAAGTCTGACATTAATTGCGTTGTGATTAGAGTGTTAATGCAGACAGTGCTAGTTTTATTACAAATGTGACACATTTGAAGATAACAAGAGGGAGTTTAAAGGGACCAGGTCATTTGTCTCTCAGATTGAAAGTTCAGACGTTTCAAAAATCAGACTTTTAGTGTTGCACCAAACAGCACTCAGACGCACTACTTTCTCCATTTCAATTTATTTGGTTTTTTGCTGAAACCAGATCACTCTCCCAGCTGATGTAATGTTACATCTAAAGCGACGCCCCCCTCCCCGCCGCTCCACCCACAACCACACAGTGAATATTAAACCAGGAGCAGGCTTTGATTTATAATAATTAATTCTGCCCCCCAAAAATGGGGACATATTAGATTTAGAATATTATTTCCACAGCACTGACTTCTCAATAATTAGAGGAGATTCATTGCATACACCTGGCTAAATACTCATCGCTGAAATTATCTACCGACCCGAGGGTGCTCATAAATGCGGCGGCTGACAAGATGAAGAAGAAAAGCAGAAATCACAAAATATGAAATCACACGGGGATAAAATTGTTCAAAATGAATATCCAAGTGGGTCGTGACTCAGATGTGACTTTTTCCAGGGTGCAACCAAAAACGTTGTCAGGTGATGGGAGGTATATCGGGTCTGTATCCCAGGTGGTTCCTGGGGAAACCAAGAGGAAACAATTAATTACTTGCCGGGCTGTATCCAGGGCTTTGAAAATACAGCAGCATGGAGGGACTTGGGGGGAGGCGGGGGACTCTTGGCAAAGATCAACTGTCATGGGCGTAACAAAACTGGGTTATAGCTCATTTTGGCGAAAACAACATTCCCAGAGAGCAAATCTATAACATTTTCTAAATGTGTAAATAACATATTTACACATCATGAACTGCTTGAAAAAAGTGCCAATCAAAGGATACCCTCTGTGTGTGTGTGTGTGTGTGTGAGTTTGTGTGTGTGTCCATATGAACTTGTTTGCAAACCCTCCAATTCCTGTCTGGGTGACTGACAGAAATGACACCTATAGATGGACATACTGACTGATGTAGACATACTGACAGTAATCACTTAATCTCCAACACATGTCTCAGCCGTCTCTGAGAGGTGAGTCCTATTCTCGTGTGACCATCTCCTCCTCCAAGATATCTTCTCCTCCTGTGCCACCGCAAAGCGAGCATGTAGCCATTAGGGCCTGACTTTGATGGCCTAACAGATGGCTGTGGCCACGGTGACGAGGAGAGATAGATGCGGGGCCGCAGTGCCACAAGGACCTGCATTAAGCACTTCACGTGTAAGGTGATGGCAGTGTATTCAATTATTTTACACTCTGTCAATAATGGACACGGAGGTTATCTGGAGGTGCTGCCAAAGACTGAAAAAAAAACAAAAAAAAAACAGGATTAGATTGAGAATCGGAAATACTTCAGTGGTTCCAGGAAAAGTTATTATTTCTCACCCATTGAGACGAGAAGAAAATAGATAAATAGACACTCAGGCACAAGTAGCACACAAAACATACAGTGCATATGCTCAGTTTCAAAAATTACCACACTGGAAATACAAATCCTGACAATCTTTATCAAAATCAACGGATTTGTAAGGTAATATTATACATATATCAATAATTAACACCTGTTATTAATTGGCATGCTATGTATTTACAATACTATATTTACTTAATGACTCATTTATCAGCTCTTAACTAATGCAAATTCATTCAATACCCAGAGAACAACAATAAAACCAACAGTGAATTACAAATGAAATACAGGGAACACATATTACTTCTATGACAGCAAACAACGATAACAATACTGATTATATCAATAATGAAAACAGAGATAGCGTTATGTCTGTTGGCAGAGGCATTAATGTGCACAGTTCGGTGTATTCTCCAAACTGTCAGGCTCAGGAGTTTCAGTAGCAAAGTGGACGCACTTAAACTACAGGCACCCTGCACGGCTCAGTGAGAACTTTGAATTAGATCGGTCATCGTGCATAAAAGAGACATTAGGGCGACTTGTTGGGTGATTATATTTGATAGCATAACAGTGCAATATCATGCCGCAAATCTGCCACTGTGGCAAACTCTCAAAGCTCACGTAAAACATGGAGACATGCTTGTCATGCATCCCCACTATTTCCCACTTGCCGCCCCCCAAACCCTGCGACACCCCTCCCCACATAATTTCCACCTTGAATTTGCTTACAAATGGAATTATGCTTTGTGCTGCTCTCTTGCTGCGTAAAGCAACCGCTGATGCAAACTGAACTGATGCAGTTACTTTCAGGCAAACAGGGAGTGGGCGAGGGGTTGGCCTGCTTGCTTATTTTGAGTGAAT
The DNA here is from genome assembly GCA_900312935.1 of Carapus acus. Classification (NCBI taxonomy): domain Eukaryota; kingdom Metazoa; phylum Chordata; class Actinopteri; order Ophidiiformes; family Carapidae; genus Carapus; species Carapus acus. The sequence continues at coordinate 70,357 of OMPJ01044998.1, forward strand.
TAACATGAACTTTAGTTCTTTTCCCTCTTGGTTTAGATGTGTATCTATTAACTAATGTATTATCCACTTGCATTCGCTGGTGCAACAGCACAACAAGGTGTATATCTATACACAAATTTGCCACTCTGGGTGCACTCTGCTCACACAAACACTGGGTGAACTCTACAACCTCAGCGTCTCAGCGGCCTCCTCAAGTACATATTTTGTTTATCTTGCGATCTCGCAATCAACAAAGAGTGATCGAAAAAGGGACGTAAGCAATGAAAACAGAAAACAGTTCATTTCGTATCTGCAGCCTTCCAGATATCCCCACAATGTCTGCCAAAATGTGGATAAGAATTTGACACCTTGCTACATGCAGCATGCAAAATGAAATGCGTCTCCGTGATAATGCAGTTTGGTTTCGACACCCTGGTCTGCTACTGAGTCAGCACCGTTACACGCAGGGCAATTTGCATTCAGGCAGGGAAAAAAAACCCTGATTCATTGCCTTAATCATCGTACAATCTGTATTTTGAAGCTATGCCAAAACAAGCTGTTCAATAGTAGCATTCCGCAAATGATAAGAGAACCGAAAGATAAAGATGTTTTCATGTTTATCTCCTTTCTTAATCCGCCAGTGTTACTCTCGGCCATGCTGCAGTCCTGCAGCTCTGCTGTGTGTTTTATTTGATGATGCTGTTATAAAAGCAAGGATACAAACAAATCAATACTTTCCGATGCAGAGGTCCAGCCCTCCCCTCCCCTCAAACCTCTCAAACTGTCAGGATCTTGGCGACTTGCACTATTTCACTTTAGGTCGAACACAGAAAGAGGTGGGATCAGTGCCACGCTCAGGCTCCCCCCAATAAAGTCAGACTTCAAGGTTTTTTGAGGGGGATTGTATAATCAACCAGTAGCCACAACTGTGTTAATTCAAGAATCCACAGTGTATAAATTGCTTCATTTTTTTCTGGCAGAAGTATTATGAACATGTTATGAAGTACAGTATTATGAATCATGGTGGCGCAGATATAGGGTGTCCTTCAGCAGAGTGATGAGGAGAAGAATCTGTATGTACTGTATATCACTTTAAAAGAGAGCCATCTCAGCACCTGTCTGGGGGACCACTTTTGATCAACGGCTCAAACACAGCTAGTACAGCCAGGCTCACTTCATGCTGGATGAAATCGTCACTGCACTTCTCAGATTGTCATTGTCACATTTCAGCCTGAAGTTATTATTTTAAGTCATGATGTGGAACTAAGCCGACGCCTCCATGACCAGGAACAGAGTTCCGCCGCAGATACCCCGAATGAGAAATGTTTCCAGGATGACTTCACATTTTGTCGGGAAACAGCGGGAAGCCATCACCTTTGGAAAGTGTTGGAGCTGAGGATTCATTGCACCACGAAACTTGACATCGTCAATTCTAACATCATAGAGGTAGAGCCATAGCCTATGACAAATTCAAGCACTATTTGTAGCTCTTATCACTTACTGTGCATCTAAAACGTGATGTTCCTCTGTGAAAAGGCCTATACAAGAGTATGGGGTCTCACACAAAGCAGCACTGTTTTTATCTGTGGAACAAAGCAACACCAGAGAAGCTGCAAGTTAAACTCAGGTTTATTGTTGAACTGTGAGCTTAATGGATTATTTTGGACTGAACAGATCTTGGACTTTGGACTTAAAACTTTCATTTTTGTACCAATACATTAATTCAGGAAAATAAATCAGAAGTTCCTCAAATTGAATATTATTTTCAACTGATGCAGTCACAAGGGGGAAAAATTATCGTAAGTTGACGTCTTCATCCATTTCTCTTCAATGACGATTTTATTTTTTGAGAGAGACAGTGACAGGGAAAGTGAATGAGGAATACGTGAATAAGTCTTTTCAACGGCCAAGGACAGCCGAGAAAACGAACATGACAACATAAATCTTCACTCGAGTCTTCTTGCCTTATAACTGTGTGCTATTAGCGCATAATGGTATATCTTTAAGGGGTTCTAAAAGTCTGGAGATAGGGAACATGCAGTCAGCAGAGCGTGAGAGTCTCTAATAATGCCGCACTTAAGACGCGTTTGCGTTGCTGGGGGACTTGGGTGGTGGTTCCCATGGCAGCAGTGATCGCACATAGATTTTTGCAATGCATGTTATATTATGTCCTTTCAGTACATATAACAGAGTGACTAACAGGGTTGCATTGTGGGGATTGCAGTATTTCTTCTCTTTCTTTATTCATTCATTCCCATATCTAGGATAAGGTTTGCTGATGTGACAGAGCCACTCTCAAACCTCTATCCTGGACCTGATTTTGGGAAGATACAAACTACAGCTTTCTCACCACGTCAGCTGTGCTGCAGAAACTGTGCTGTCATTGACCTATAAAACGAATCTGAATGACTCCCATCTTGCATACAAGCAATGTCCTTTGCAATAAACTCTCGCCCTTTATTCTGATTCTGATCTCAGCCACACAATCACTTTTTAATTACAAAGCATAATGTCAGCTTTAGCTAAATTCCCTCGGGTTCTGGCATCAAGTCACGATTCCATCTTTATTCCCTTTTAGAATAAAGACATTCACAATTTTCCATGTTATCGGCACGCTATAAAGTACAAATTAATTTGGCCCCTGTGAGAGAAAAAATGTGAGAAAACGATGATTCAATGATTCTAAAATTCAGTTCTGCTTTTACGGACCACCACCACCAAGGACTTTGACAGATCCTGTCCAAGCAATCGCTCCCTCGTTTTGAACCTCACATGCATGTGAAAACAAGTGTGTGGATGCTTCAGCTGAGATGTGTCACCACAGGGTGTAAACAAGTTATTAGCAAAACAGCTATTTGGCAGCGCAGCTCATCTCTGGCCGAGGTTTTTCTTTTGATCCATTCATGGCCTCGATCATGCTAATTAAGGGTTTCCAGTAAAACCGTCACGTGGTTTACGCTTCTTTTCCCTCAGTGAGCACTTCCTTTCTCCTCCCTCCGTCGCTTGCATCTCTCGCTGTCTCTGTGTGTTCTCGATAAAAACTGCCAGGGGATTTTGTTTTTTTGCCTGTGTTACACTTTTCCTGATATGTCGCTCCCGAGAGACTTTGTTGTCCCCGTCACTCACTTTCCTTCGTACCGTTGCTCATCTCTCCACTCAGGCAGAACAGAAAGGGACCACTTCTGCTCCACAGCTGAAAACAAGTCTCAAACTTGCAAAGCACACATCTTAGAGTGCTCAGCGTGTTGGGTTGGCAGAGTACCCAAGTCTGACAAAGTGCTCCACCGAGGAGATGTAGACAAAGTATTCGTGAGATTTTGCAAGTTGCCTTGAGATTGCAGATATCGAATGAAAGAGCACATCTGTTAAGATGCTAATTTTGCATTAATTTCAGTGCATGTTTTGTGTATGTAAAATACCCAAGTAATATAACATTTAAGCAATTTATCACTTACTACGAAAGATTGATAGTTACAATTTACATTTACTTTTCTACATTTTCCTGAGTAACTCCTTGAAAAAGATGCATTTCTAAGAGTGGATTCATGGCACAACACTTTTTACTTGTAATTGGTTAGGCTTGTGAAGAGGAAGCACAACTCACACTCCATCACATTTGGTTTCATCTGAAGCGTAAATTCTTGTTACATTTTTTCCTTACTTCCCCACCACTTTGTGTCGCGAGCAGCTACATCTAATTTTGTTTTGTGAGTGAAATTACCTTGACCAGAGCTCATGTTTCAGCCTCAGTTAGTTTACTTTGGTTTTTAATGACAGGTTTGATGTGCATCAAGGCCAAATGATGACAGTATGCTGACATTACCGGGTTAATGTGAGGCTGATGCAAGAACGCCCCAACAAACCCATGTAGTTCTGCTTGACAGGCAATAGTTCAACACCGCAGCTGCCCCTCTGCTCTCCCACAAAATATGATATAAAATCATACTCTGCAGTACATCCTTCTTTTACAACAATTTTTCTGATATCCTCATTACAATTGGTATTTGACATCTGATCTGCTGACCTCAGTCCTCGAGTCTATAATGATTTACTGTGGTTCGTCAAACGCACGTAGATGAATAAAGATTGTGATGAGCCAAAACAAAGAGAAGTGGCTACCATAAATTCTCTTGTTTTTAGCTATGAGGAACAGAGCGACGCTATGATCCATTACTAAGAGAGCAGCTGTGAGTCTCTAATCCTTGTGTTAAGGCAACGCAAATAATTGTACCTGATTTTGTTTTTCAGTGCAAATTCAAAAATGTAACGTTATCGCAATGCTACATATGGTAAAATCATAGTGCTTGCTGCGTGTCATGCACGTGAGTGACCTACATTACAATCCAGATTTCAGAGATGAATCTTTTCACGCCTTATGAGAACGGACCCTCCAAATTGATCATTTCAGCATCACAACTTGTCTGATAGCAGCCATGATATCAGATTTACTGCGAAATTAAATTTCATGTGTTCATGGGGCTTATCTGATGTATGACGCGTGATTTGTGAAGAGGAAGAATAAAAAAAAAAAAAAAAAAAGCAAGGCTGGGTCATATGAACCCCGTGGTGCTGGTGTTCTTAGTTTACTTTGTTTTATTCCATTTTCCTGTGCTCTGGGTTAGTCTTTGCAGAAATTCGCTTCTCCGATAAGTGGTGTCAAGGTCTCATTGAGTCTTTTAGTTTGTTGTTAAATGTATTGACATTTTGTTTCAAATTTTACAAAATGATCAGGATCAACCCAGCAGTGACATGTAGCGGTTAATTGCACAAATGTGAGATAATCACGCAACACACATCATATTCCATATTATCTATAGTACATAGTGCAGTGTTGGAGTATGCGAGGCGCAGGCTAAATATAGACAACGTTTGAGAGGCATTGACGGTGTTTTATATGGAATCATCATTACCATACTTACCAAACAAGGGTAGAGCAGAGCGGCACATCGACAGAGGACGTCATGCTATTGCTGACGACAAGCTGGTTTATTTTGGCTCTAATAGACACGTGACTTTCTAACTCCACTCAAGTGTGGTACATCAATTGTTTGTAGGCATATGCACGCACTGTGTAAATGTCATACAACACAACGTGGACAATGTTACTATTATTTGACAACCGTTTACTCGAAATCTTTGTGCTCCGCATCGCCTCATAAGGTTATGAAATCAATTTTGGACCGCCCACTGATGTGCTATGTTAGACAGGATGTCTGTGTGATAGATGGTTTCTTGGTGCCTTGACGCCTTGATGAAACCTTGAAAGTCTGCAAATATCATCTATTGCGACAAAGGGAATCACTCCTTTGATTGTCAGTCCAGTCTCCTGCTCTCAGATGGAAGGAGTTGCCGTGCGATTCCTGGGACGAGACGGTAGCGTGTCGACATATATTATCGTGGAGACTATAAACTACATCGCTCAGCAGGCGGAATAAATTCCCATGGATGTGCCACTATGGCGCATAGCTTGTGTCAACATCGCTTTGCTCACTGTTTCCATCTGAATTGACAGTACAGCTGTATAATCACTGTTAATTGCAGCATTTTGTAGCTCAGAGTTGGTGTGCTCCATCCTTCCATCATTCAATTCTCTTTCCTCCTTATTCTGTTGCAGGGTGCCTGCCTGCTGCAATCATAGCCTCTTACAGTAAATTGCATTAGCTTTAACAACGTGCTTCCCCATCTGCCACCTCGCTCCTGGTTGTATCACCTACAAATTCAGAAGCCCACTTCTCTACAGACAAGGCAGAATCCGAGGCTGGCAACATGCGGGTTCCCACGGGACACAACAACAGCGATTACACTTAACTTACAGCCTGTAGGTGAGGTGGTATCTCATTCTGAGATAACCAACCTGTAGCACCACATACTGTTAGGTGTCGACTCTGCCTAAGGGAGCTATCAAGAGGCAGCAGTAATCCAACAAGGAAGAATTTACCATTTTCTACCGGAAGCAACAACCCTTTGCAGAGTCCATGGTGGCTCAGCACATAATGTGCTTTGTGAGGTACACCGTGCTCGTTAAATGACACAACTCATCAGCATGAACAATTGGTTTATTCCTATCAAGTCCTCCTTCAAGCTAAGTCCAATGGATGTAGGCACCCATTTCCACCAGGTCAGCGTGGTTCTCTCTCTGTGAGTTTTCTAAACAACCCACTATATCACATGATACATTTCAGGAGGAGAAAACGAAAGTCCAAACTCATTAATTGAAATGTGTAAATCCCACCACGCCCATCTTTCACAGGGATCTCAGAGGGCCCAATGTCTATATTTTACCATGATTTAATGCCGCCCCTGCCTGGCTGATAACTTGCATTCCTGGGCAACCCCCTCAAACCAGAGAGGGAATTCATAAATAATTCAGTATCTCCTACATTACTATCAAACCCCTATAGATTATAAACGTATATATAGGTAAAGATCCTCGTATGTACTGTAGGTCCATCACACACTGATGTAATTATTACATCTTGTAATTACGGTTGGCCTCAATGTCTTTTTATTTTTCTGTCTATGTTTACATTTACAGACATTTGCTTTTTTTGCACTCTTTTGAAATACAGCGGCCTCAACATGGGTGATAAATCATGCTTATCCAGCATGTCTGAAGCTCATGTTTCCAGCCTCAGAATCACTGTGAAGTGCCAAATACGAAGATTACAAAGATATAAAGTTCCAATACCACCAAGTACCACATCATGTTGATGAAGTGGGCCCAAATAATTTAGAAAAATCTTTTTCGTCTCCACCCAGGAGATTATGCCAGTAATGCATGATTGATTTTCATGCTACAGACCAATTGTGTGATTAACCTGCTTAACTTGACTTTGGCTCCCAAATACCTCAGTAATTAAAAACAGAATATTCCACAAAATGGAAACATATTACTTTTCTCGTAGGAGTCATTCCATGGACGGACCCTAATATCTGGGCTGATTAACTTTGGTGATAATGATAATTGTGTAATATTTTAATTTGTTACTGTCCCCGCTGTGCTGCGCCCACTTCTCTCATTTCATCTGCCACATCCTTTTATCTCGGTCTTGTGTTTTACGAGTCTAACTATCCAACCATTATACTTAACGTCTTTGCCCTTTATTTTCTGTGTATTGCACTGAAAATCAACAACGCGTGAGCTGCATTCTCTGTCTTGTGGTCATTAGTTGTGATTTAAACAACAATATCCTCTGTTTTGAATGAACAGCTCTCAGAACATGAACTATTTACTTTGTCCTTTTTTGAAAGCTGTGGTAGGAAATGTCCTTCTATAATGCGACTGAAACTGTTCAAACAATGAGCAATGGCTTCATTACAATAGCAATCCAGAACAACCTTTTTACAGAGTATTTTGCTGTGATGTTTATCTTCTCCCTCCTCTCCTGCCTCATCTCTCAGCCGCTCAGTTTAGCAATTGTCACAGCAGCTCATTTGTCTCCAAGTAGGAGATTTTGCTGTTTCTATAGGTTTCTTTGTGAGTTTACAAAAAGTATTGCGTGGCATAGAATAAAAGCACTTAAAGAAATTGAATGACATAAATTCAGCTATTATAGTGACTGTCAGGTTGAGAGTATTTTTTGTAAATGAATAGAGCTGCCATGACTGCTGTTG
>OMPJ01044999.1:0-41895 GCA_900312935.1 Carapus acus
TGCAGAACAGTTGGGACAGTCGACAGTTGGAGCTGGAACAGCTCTCAACTTGCTCTTCCTCCCGCTAGATTGTACCTCAAAGCACCATCACAAAAAAAAAAAAGTGCGTGGGCACAACTGAATGTCTAATTTCATATTTCTGTGATCGACGACGCCTTCCAGGAACAGAGGAGACTCTCAAACCTGACGGCATACGGAGGAGCTTTAACTTGCCTTAACAAAGTCCTATTCTTGTGTCTGAAAAAGGAAAATCTGTGTGGAAATGTAGCAATAAGTCATTTTTTTTTCTATTTTCTGCCGTTTTACCTGTGTTGTCTCAAATAGACTCTTAATTCCTCTGATGTTTCTTTTTATACTTGACAAGTCTGATCAGACGGCACAAGAGTTAAACTTTTAAAGGAATTGACATAGGATGTCAACGGACATTCAGATCCGTGTCCTCATACTGGGTTTCCCTTCCTCACCTCGCATTTTGTAATGCATGAGTCCAAATAATGCAAATGTTTAATAATAAATAAAAATAGAGTTTTACCTTTGGAGGTTCCCTGCATTCGCTCGCATTTGTTCATCCGATGTTACGCAACACAACACCATGGTATTGTGATTGTGTGCGTGTGTGTGTGCATGTGCATGTCTAATCTACATCTGATCACCATTTACATATTCGACATAGTCTTTTCATGTAATAATCTGAATCAGTTCAACTGTAACAATACTTTTCCATCTCTTCATGTCCAGCCTGTGACAGGCTAGTTGAGTGGCAATACAATCAAACTTGAATGGTTATATTAGAATTTTAACAAAAGCTGCCCTGAATAGTCCAGTCAAATGTCTGATTTAAATGTTTAAAGAGAAGGGGTGGGCAAAGTACGGCCCATGGGCCGCATCAGGCCTGATGATCTTCTTGATCTGGCCTGCCGATGTACAATTTTGACAGCGTTCAGAACAAACAACAAAAACTACAACATCAAAACAAACACCAGACTTTGATGCACTGGCAAAGATGGGCAAAAAACAAAACTGGTCCTATTAGAGGGTAAATAATGTAACACTCTAATGCATTTTTTCAGTTTCAGTTGGATACGTCTGCACCTTTTGCTGACGCAGCCCGTCTGTCAAAATTTAAAAGTCAGTGTGGCCCCTGAGCCCAGATCTTTGCCCACTCCTGTACAAAACAATAAAACAAGTAGGAAAGAATCAGTCATTCGCCATCTAATTCCCTCACTGAATTCAGGTGTTCATCTTCCTCCCTCTGCTGTTGCCATAACAACATTTTTAGGGTTTGAGTTTCCATGTGTGTTTATATGAAAGCCGGATCAAAAATAGTCCGGGGCTGAGATGTCTACTCACGCATTCCATAACACCGACCCCGGCCAGAGCCACGTGAGTCCGCATGGCTTTCGGATCCCTCATGATATCCGGAGGGAGGTGGGACGGAGCAGTCAAGAACCACACACATACACACACAAACTAACGCACTTGTGCACGAATGCACGCACTTTGCCAGAGACTGTGTTGGTTTCTCTGGGTTACCCGACCGCGCACCACCCCCATTAGCACACATCTACAGCAGCTGGGAGGACACACACACCTGCACGCAGGCCTGCAGACAGGCAGAGACAGCAGACAGACAGCTGCTGTGTCTGCCATGAATGCGGAGCTGTGTGAGCTTTGCCCAGGTTTGTTATCAGTGTAACAACTGCAGCCCTGTGGAAATTTACCGCCCTGTGTCACATGCTAGGCCTTTCGCTTTCGCTATCATAGGCGCAGGCATTCCTGAGTTCACTGTGCCAGAACAGGAGGGGATTTATGGGAATCAGAACAGGGAGACGTTCTTTCATTTGTCCAAAGGAAGGGTTGAGTCATTATCAACTTCTGTACTGAAATATTTATCTGTGCATGTAACTGATATGATGGTACTGGCACCACAATAAAATTCTGTACAGACACCCTATATATGATGACAGTAAATATATTTATACAGTCATTGAAGGTCTTAATATAGGAAATGCATGCTCGTGTTATGTAGTCATATATTTGTTTTAGGGTTGTTCGGAACCTAACCTTAATCAAAGTTACAACTAAATATCCATGTAACTGAATATCTATTATGAATATTTCATACACCTGCAGCAAACGATAGGCTCCTAGAAACAAACAAACATCCAAATATCTAGCCGACATTTTATGGTAAATTGTTTTTTAGGTTGACAAGTCAGACTGCTGTCAATTTTGGCAATTACTTCGTTTATTTAAGAGCTCTGTATTCACATTTCATTTTACTGATGTATTTGATATCTAAAAACCTCAATGTATCCCTTAGAAAAAGCAGCTTAGCAGTTAATTCTGCAATAATTTACAGTATGTTTGCAGCAAGCAGGAGCACAACTGTAGTTTGCGTGAATAATGGGGAGACATTTTACAAATACCGCAACACCGGCGAGCGCTTTAGTTCAATCATGTTCCAGATGAGAGATTTCGAGGGACAACACTGAAGCAAGAGAAAAAGAGCGAGCGAGTCAGTCCGTATGTTGCGACGATATCTTACGGATGTGATGTCTCACAGGTGTCCTTTATCAAAAACATTCGTTTGTTTGTTTTGATTGATCAATAAAGTTGTAGAAGAAAAAACGCGCCCCCGAGGCCATCACGGCACCTGTTGCGTTTCCTGCCATCGCCACAATACACGGGAGACACAAGTGGGAACGAAGCAGAACACCGCGCATCGCGTCTTGTAAGTACATAGCGTAAGTAGGCAAATGCACTTATATGCCTCGTTTGTGCCTGCTATATCGAAGATGTTACCCTGTTGCCCGTGGTTACCGTAGCGTGCGACGTTTTGTGACATTTTAGTCTGAACGCGTTTTTCCCCGAATCCATAACACGACTTCCCCTTTGTCCGCATGAAAAGGTAAATGAAGCGTCGTTCGTGCGCGCATACACTTCTAGCGAGCTCGTTGCAGGCCTTTCTGAACATTTAGTTAGCCCTCTGACTGCGCAGGGCCTGTAAATAACGGAAGATTCAAGATAGCATTTTTATCTTTTTAACACAGACGTCCAGGGGAGAAAGAATGGTGGAGGATGGTGTTGCGTATTCTGTGACGTTTTCGTGAAGGCATCATGTGACCCCGCCCCCTCTGGCCTCTCCGCCCCGCCCCCTCTCCCGTGACGTTCGCGTGTCACGTTGCGGTCTTCGCACCCATCGGTCGACAAGGAAGCGACATTTCGCCTCGCGCGGCTTAGTTTACCTGTTAATGCGACTGCCCTCTCTCTTTATTTGCCACAGCAGTGCGGCTCCTCGGTGACTCTCCAGATGTCCCAGGATAAGACAGCCCCGGTGGAGGGGTTTGCCCCTCCTCCGTTAGCTCCCGGCCTGCCGCCCCCCCCGCCGTACGGAATGCCCACGGCTGGCCCTAATATGTTTGGTGGTCCTGCGCCCGGCGGGCTCCCGTTCCCACCAACGACTCACGCTTTTGGACAGCCTGATTTTTCCCAAGGGAATCCCGTTTCTTTTGGACAAGCTTTGAATCCTCAGGTTGGCCCTGGATATGGCTCTCAGGCTTATTCAACCCCATACCCAGCAGGACCCTCTAACCAGGCTACTAATTATGGTTTCACAGGTAAGCTTTTACTGTTGCATTACAAATATCATGCTGGAGTTCATTTTGTTTGTGGAACACAATTAATTGATCACCAATTCTGTCTGGTTTCACCTGAAGAGGGGTCAGGCTCTGCTGGTCTCTATGACGATGACCCCCCACCATTTCACGACAATCAAGACTTCGGTGTTGGATTAGACAACAAGATTGTGAGACGTGCATTTATTCGAAAGGTAAATGTAAAAGACATTTGGCAATTTAAACACTTGCTTGGTGCCCGTTGCGTCTTATACCTCTGCCAAGGCCCAACATGGAGCGTATCACAGCTCCATATCAATAATGCATTAGCAAAGCTAGTCATCTGTGTCTCGCAGACGGAAAGATGATGATACAACTAAAAGCCTTCAACTACACACTTAACACACAGTATGAATGGAAATAATGTTGACAGTAAACACAAGTGTTTCAGCCTCCACAACTCAACCACAAACATGTGTTGTTGGTACAAAATACATTGTGCTGAAATTCTGACGGTGTGGTTAACAGGCTGAAGCTTTAATTTATGAGTTTGTTTTTTGCTGAAAACAAGACGCAGATCGTCATCCGACATCTTATTGTTTAAGTTATTGATATCAGTCAGTGTGCTACCATTTTCTGGAGTCAAACCAAAACAAAGCAGAGTTGTGTTTTTGATAACATTGGCTGTGTGGTGTCCTCACCGTCCTCTCCCACTTCCAGGTGTTCCTGGTGCTGACAGTGCAGCTGTTGGTGACCCTCTCCTTCGTGGCTGTTTTCACCTTTTCGGAGAATGTGAAATCATTTGTACAGGATCACATTTGGACCTACTACGTGTCCTACGCCGTCTTCTTTGTGTCAGTCATTGTGCTCAGCTGCTGTGGAGAGTTTCGGAGAAAACACCCGTGGAACCTGGTCGCACTGGTAAGCCCGCTTGGATCTATTGGGCAATTGGTCACTGTGTTTGCAGTTGCTTTCTTCGTGTTGTGAAGGTAAATCCATGTACTCACCAAGTCTAAAATGCCAGAGGAACGCTGTTATGAGAGAACTGTCACATGTGTGGCAGACAGGCATGAAAATGACAAGTCATGTGACAGACAAGACCGGAGAGTTGCATTTACCCATTAGTGCGAAAGCATGTGTCTACGTTGACATGTTGTGTTTGCTTTTGTCTAGTCGGTCCTGACGCTCAGCTTGTCCTACATGGTGGGAATGATCGCCAGCTTTTACGACACCGACTCGGTCATCATGGCGGTGGGAATCACGGCCGTTGTGTGCTTCACCGTGGTCCTCTTCTCCCTGCAGGCAAGGGTTATTCTCTCGTTTGTCCCCAACGTTGGTCATGCTGCAACATGACAGCAGCCTGACCGCGAACACACTCTGTTTCTCTATGCTTCCCCAGACCAAGTATGACTTCACATCATGTCACGGCGTGCTCTTCGTCTGCTTGATCGTCCTGCTCCTCTTCGGCATCCTCTGCATCTTCATCCGTGACAGGATCCTCCACATTGTGTATGCCGCACTGGGGGCTCTTCTCTTCACCTGTGTGAGTTCACCTCAGCAATTTACTTCCCTACCTCACAGTAGCAGTCAGGACGTAAACAAGATGCCACAACTGTGATGACACACTGTGCAAATCAGAACGAGACCTTTGATTTGAAAATGGTGGGCACACAATTGCAATGGGGACCAAAAGAGTCATTCCATGAGACTGTTGTTTTATTTTACATTTTATTTCTTCACTTTGCTTTCCATTACTGTGGCCTCCTTCCAGCCCCCTTCTTCTCAGTGAAATAGAGAAAGTGGCATCACAAGCAGCCCCACGCCATCCCACCAAAACCGAGCTGATCAGCAAGTCAGGGAAATTGTGCCTCTTTTATCATGTGGGCACATCAAACTAATTCCCATAGCTTTATCAATGGCATAATATCGGTGCTTTTTCTTGAGACAGAGTGGAATTTCTCTGCATCATTACTACATCAACATTTCTACATATGCAGCATGGTGTCAACACACAATTTGCCAACTTGTCCCTTTTCGAATCTCCACCTCAGTTCCTGGCGGTGGACACGCAGCTGCTGCTTGGCAACAAGGAACTGGCCCTGAGTCCAGAGGAGTACGTGTTCGCCGCCCTCAACCTTTACACAGACATCATCAACATCTTCCTTTACATTCTGGCTATAATTGGACGAGCAAGAGGGAACTGACAGGCGCACCCTCGGCAAGTCAGTGGGAAATGAAGGATCGAAGAAATGAAGAACTTTTCTGTTTCGAAGTTGCACAGATTTTTTGCTCAGATTTATGATTTTATTGTCTAACCCTACTTTAGCACTGCGTTGGACGTTGCTTTAATGACATAATCCATTGATCTATTTTTTGCTTTGTTTAGTGTGTTGTTTCTTGTCATCATGAAGAGATACTTTATCAATAGTCTGTAATATTAAACCACACGAGATTGTGATCATGATTGTGTTGAAGAATTATCATGCCATGAATAATGGCTCGCTAACCCAATAAAAGCTTTTTTCTGTGAATGTATGTGCTGATGTGTTGTAATGTATACCCCTTAGTGTTTAGTCCATAGTTGAACTGATCTAACATTAACACACTGAGGACATTTGCTGCAATTGCATGACATTACTTCGTGATGGGTGCAACATGCAGGGCTGAATTGGTGCTGAAAGCACCGATGTTAATTCCAATTAACACGACTACACTTTTGAGTACCTCTAACTGGCCAAGCACAGCGCCAGGTTGACAGATCGGCTTCTCCTATAAGCATCAAGGATGATAACCAACCGATCCATCTTCATCAGCAGGATAGATATATTTTTTTGAATTTTCAATGCTCTTCTCATTGATTGTTACTATGTGAATATGATCAGATTAATAAAAACCGTCACAAAATCTCTGCCTCGCAAGTAACAGCTTTGTTTATTTGGGCTTCAGCCGTGGCACAATATTGGCCAGAATGGCGTCATTGCCGTGCGTCTGTCGTCAGAGCATCGATATAAAACCGTCTGTCTTTAACGTCACATAAAATGTCACACGACCCTCATCCCTCGTTTGTGAGTAAATACGCATTTTGTTTTTTCCCGATCCCCTTTTGACGCCCTGGACCTCCGGCTGCCTCCGCGCCGGCGGCGCCTCTGATGTCATAGGCATGGAGCAAACAAGCGCCGAAATACTGTCAGAAAACGACCGGCTGAAGGAGGAAAACGATCATTTTAAGCTGATGCTAAGCATAGTGAGGGAAAACATCGACCTGAGGGCGAGATTGAGTCAGTTGGGGGAAACCGTGGAACATTCGGCAGGTACCGTAAACTGCGAGTTATCAGCGAGTTCTGCCGGATCATCGAGTTTGCTCCTCATGATAATTTATGTAAACAGGTTTTGTGTAACTACAAAGTTTGGGCAAATCACAGGCTTGCGTGTGCATTGATTGCTCCAGTGTTTGCTAATGTTCAGACACGTGATTACCTTGGGCGGCGATCGGAGCTCAAATCACTTCTTTGTTCGGACATGTGTGTATGTGTGTATATGTGTGTGTGTTCGTTCTCAGTGGCGGGTCCATCGCTAACGGGGAGGAAAATCAGGCAGTGGTGCAGCACGCTGGACGAGAGCCAGATCAGAAAAGACTTCCAGAAACACGCTTCGGTAACGCACCGGCAAAGGGTCTCCTCCACCATCAACTACAGGCCTCGGAGCCTCACGCAGTCCGCAGAGGTCACCGCCAAACCCGAGGCAGAGAGCGTAGAGTCTGACCCTCTGCCCGAAGTCAAGAGTGGGTGTCGCGCCATCGAGAGGCTTCTATCTCTGTTTTCACACCGATAACAAAAGTATCACCTCTATTGTGTACTCGAATACAGATGCAGAAAGGATTCTTGGAGAGATCGCCTTCCAGCTGGATAAGAGAATATTGTCCCACATTTTCCCAAACCAGAAGAGGCTGTATGGCTTTAATATGCACAACATAAGAGACAAAATTATTCAGGTGATGTGCCCCCAACACCATCCATGAATGCCATCACTATCACTATTGCCATTTACTTGTATCTATTCATTTTGTGAGCATGGATGACATTTCTGGCCACAGACGGTGGACGTCAAAATCCCAGATGTTTATGTTTCCATGTGTTCATTGCTGCCCAATCTCCACATTTTTGCTTGATTTAGTTCCATGTCATTTCCCACACAGGAGGGTGTTGGTTTGTAACTATGAGACAAATGTGTGATGCACATCAGCAGTTTTTGATATGACTAAGTAGGTCTGGAGGAATAAATGAGTGTGAGGCCCAATTATGTAAACACATATTTCATCTAATCTCACCATATACATTGCTATAAATATATATGGTAATTCCACATTTTCCAGTTTGCAGTGCAGATTATGACTTTTTTTAACTAAATTTTTTTGCTTTTCTTTATGCTCTTGCTTGCAGGTGAGCGCACACCCACAGACAGGCGAGGTTGATGAGAGCTACCAGCTTCAGCTGTGTCAGAGATACTCAGAGCTCATGGAGGGATTGAACCAGTTTGGGTACAACGCAAAACTTCACCCTATGTTCTCCGAATGCATCGTCAACAGTTACGGAATCCTGAAGCTGAAGCCTGAGGAATACAACACAGAGACAATGGCTAACTACAGCAACCCAGACTTTTTAGAGAAAGTGATCAAAACGGCCGCACCGCCGAAAATTCAAAACAACATGCTGCTCCTACTCAGCTGCCTCTCCTACATGGCTCAGAAGGATGGGAAACTTCTTTTCCCGCTTTAGCCATGGCTCACATGTACTCGACATCAGTAAATAAATGCAACGTGTGTATTTTGATGAATTGCAATATTGTTACTTTTGTTTCAAGAGTTGTTTTTTTGAGCTAGTTTGAGCTTGGCAGCACTGAAATGTTTTTTGTTTTGTTTTGTTTTTTATACAAAAACACGTGCTGTCAATTAAAACACTAATGATGAATGCCCAGCAATAATTACTCAATCGCCACGATATGGGATCCCTCCAGTAAAGGACATTTGCCACCTTTGTTTGTCACTTTGTACTATATGCACAATTTATGTGAATTGTAGTGCAATGAATGAAATCAAGATTCGAGAATACCCAGCAATTTTTCAAACGTCTCAAAAAGAGTTCAAAGATGAAACCAACCTAACAGCGACGTTGTTTATACACGTCTACACAATTCCATATAATTGCCACTAGGTGTCGCTCTGATCCAACATTTATTCCCCATCGGGAATAGTGTAAATTACGGGTGCGCGCTCCCTCGCTGTGAAGCAGCGGACGGTCATCGAGCCAGATGTTGGATGAGAAAGAATAAATGAAGCGTGCTCCGTCAACACCGAGAAAAGAAACATTTCGCAACTCAACGCATGAATTCAACGATGTAAATGCACAGTGGGTGTACATTTGTATGTTTATACTTTACAGTTGCATATTGTCTGGAATCACTGAATAACAGTGCAAAGCGATCGACAAAGAGACGTGACAGCTGAGTGTTTGATTTGAAATAGTCTAATTAGGTATGTTGGTCAAGGATGCAACACATGCCGGCTCAGGTAAGGTCACGTGACTGCAGGTTTATAAGCCGTGACGGCGACACAGAGGCGTGGCTTCACTTTGTCAGTGCGTTGAGCGGCCGGCGGGACGTGTGGAAGGTACTCCCAACTACTTTTTCTGCTCTAAATCTTCACACAGCCACTTTCCTCTACCTTCTCTATGACAAAGTGTCACACCATTTTAAAACTAAACGTGTAGACCAGCAGCAGCAGTAGCAGCGTGCTCGCTACAGTGATGCATTCACCCACCGTCCCGGTGTCCCAGCCGCGGGGACACCCGGCCGGTGTAGCGTGTTAGCCCGCCGCGGGGAGAGACTCCCGTCCAGCTGCGCTCCGCCTCTTTCTGCAGGCGGTGGGGACGCGGAGGATGGTGCGTGTAGGCTGCGGCGGTCGAGTTTGGCGACGCAGACGCTGAAACTAACACACTGGCTATAGGCGGGCGTGTGCTGCAGCGCTGTGGTGGGATTCCTGAAGTTTAATCCCAAAGTGAGCTAGCTTACCTGTTGCTACCCATGTGGGAGCAGCCGGCGGCCGCACACCCGTAGGTGGCGCAGTCTCAGATATGAACTTTTTGTTTCTGATTCCGCTTTCCAAAGAACAGGATTTTTCTCTGCGGCGCATATTCCCTCTATTTCGAAACTCGACCACACCCTAATCATTCCATGTCATTTCCCAACAAGGGGCATGGCCTCCTACACCAACCCACACTAGTGTTTATGAACTTTGGGAATGTCATTCATATAACTGATTTTTTTTTCACAGGCACTGGCCAGAGAGCATTCCTGATGCCCTTTTCCCAATTTTGGTAGTGAAGAAAGTGGACAGCCATGGTTCTGAGGACATCCCCCTTCCCCAACTTCATCGTTGCAGGCCTCCATGCGTTGGGCTGGGCTTTAATCATGCCATGTTTCTGGCTTCTCGATCGCCTCATTGCCCTTTGCATGTCCACCACCCAGGAAAGACACCAGCGAGTCGCTGAGGCCTGCTACATCCATTCCCTCAACGTCTTCCTCGGGTTCATCACCTTTTTCCTCCTCTTTCTCATCTCGACCCCCTTCGCTCTCCTGGGTTTCCTGCTGTGGGCGCCCCTCCAGCTCTGCCGCCGTCCGTTCAGCTACCACAAGGAGACTCCGGCCTCGCCCGAGGACGAGATGGACAGAGGCTTTGAGCAGTTGGGAGCGGCCTCGTTTGGCTTCGCCACGGCCAACCTGTGCCTCTTGCCCGATAGCCTCGCTCGCTTCAACAACCTCAGTCACACCCAAAACAGGGCCATAGCCATCGGCCAGCGCATCACGCAAGGCGTGAATCGGCCGCACATTCGCATCCTCGTCAACTCCCCCAGCAGCTGCGCCGTCAACGCCGTCGGCGCCAACAATCGCGTCCACCCTGCAAGTCAGGACTGCCCCTCCGGGTCCAGTGAAAGGCAGAACCAGCCGCTGATAGGTCAGGAGTCGGATGGATCGGACGACGGACAGCGACCTGGACCCAGTAACGCAAGCGATTCCATCTCGAACTCCAGCGATCGTGCAGGTAGCACAGCTAGTAAAGAGGAAGGAGATGCCCCTGCTGACCAACCTGCTGAGGGTAATTCCAACCAAAACTCAAACCAGCACGTTGCCGAGGGCGGCCGCCGAACTCTGGCCGCCGACGGTGTCCGTCAGCCAGGGGACGTCCCCTGGGATGTGTCCGTGTTGTTTCCGGCCAAGCTGGACATACTGTGCCTAGAGGAGGTGTTCGACAAGAGAGCTGCACAGAAGCTCACCAATATCTTGAAGCCGGTGTTTGGACACATCCTGTACGACGTTGGCGTGTACGCCTGCCAGCCGCCATGCCGATGTTCGGCTTTCAAGTTCTTCAACAGCGGGATGTTGCTTGCCAGCAGATTCCCAGTGTTGGAGGCAAAGTACTTCTGCTTTCCCAACAGCCGGGGTGAAGATGCCCTCGCAGCTAAAGGCCTCCTTTCCGCTAAGGTGATAATCTCGAGGTGGGCTGAGAATTGAGTGTCCAGGCTGCGTGAAATCCTTACGATGCATTGTGGCGGGTTTTCTCAGGTGCTCATAGGTAAGAATCAGAGGCAGAGGAACGTGGTTGGATATTTTAACTGCACTCACCTTCATGCACCTGAGGGTAAGTTGCATATACGTGGGTCCAAAATAGTTCCAGCACTTAATTACAGTGAAGCTAATTCCATCCTTGCTAACCTGCTTTTGCTATCAGGTGAGGGGGCAATCCGTTCAGTGCAGCTGAACATGGTCTACCAGTGGATCACAGACTTTCAGGTAGCCACTTCACAGCGTGATGAAGTCATTGCCTTTGACGTCCTTTGTGGTGATTTCAACTTTGACAACTCCTCGCCAGGTGTGGCCCACACATTTGTTTTTCACAAAGTGCGTACACTGCCTTGTTTTAAACATTTATGAAACCGATGTTCTCAGACGACCGCCAGGAGCAGAACCACCGATTGTTCAATGACTACAAAGACCCATGCAGAGCAGGGCCTGGGAAGGAGAAGCCCTGGGTCGTAGGCAAGTACAGACGCTCTTCACTCTGGCATGAAGATGACGCTGATGTAATGCTTTGCTCTGTGTCTGTCTAAAGGGACGCTGCTGGAGCAGCACTCTTTGTATGACGCCAACGTCAACTCGCCTGAAAATCTACAGAGGTTGTTACGAACGAGCAAAATCTTGAACGCAATGTCAAATTTTGTTAATGGGGCTTGAAGACCCATTTCTGTTTTTTCACTATAGAACATTGGAAGGCGAGGAACTGAGAAAACAGTACCTCTCCCCACCGGTGCCACAAAATGGCAGTCGCCTGGTTTACCCAAAAAGTGGCGAGCCGTGGGTTGGGCGTCGGCTCGACTACATCCTATACCGTGAGAGCTCCATCGCGGATTATTGCAGAACAGTATGTGTCCCGTTTGTCACTTTGTCGTCGCAATCTGAGCTAGAAATGAAGTGTGATGGTCTATTTGAAGAGAAATGTTTAAATGCTCTCTGCATTCCCAAATGTCTTGTCTCTGCCCAGGAAGTGGAGGAGGTGACCTTCATAACCCAGCTGGCCGGCCTCACGGACCACATTCCTGTGGGTTTGAGACTGACTGTTTTTATGGATCCTGGCCCTGACTCTGACGATGAATATGATGATCGACCATGGTGATGGCGTTGTATTCAAACAAAGGGACAGTTACGCAGAGACCGGCATGTCATAGCTTTTTTTTAAGCACACATTTTACAATATTGAGAATTTGACTATGACCAAAGGAATTTGCAGACTTCTGAATTACCTCAGGTGCGATTGAGTGAGACAATGGTTTTAAAACAGAAGATTTTTGATATTCATAGGTGCCAAAGCTTTATCCATTGTAGCATGTGATGGTTCTTTAAACTGTCATTTTTACTGGAATTTTTTGTGCAAATAAATGGCATACAAATCTTTCAAACAGTGGATCTCTTCCTACACTAATCCTATTTGCACTATATCTTAGATATGATTATTTTGCTCCCCCCAAACATGAACCTTTACATTTTGGCAGTTTAAACTCCCTTGATATACTAACAAGGTAGTTTTCCGTGTCTGAGTACCAAACTATTTTTTCTCATGCACAGCTGTCATCTGTAAAGCAGTCGTCCTTCTGGGTAAAAACCAGCAGGAGGCGCGCGGGAGCACTTCTTGGAAAACGCCCATAAAATCGGGTTTCATGAAGAAGTCGCTTAAACCAATGAAAAGTCAGAGATACAAACACTTCCGGGTTCACCCGCATGTTAAACTTGAGACTCTGGTGTTACCATATCAAAGTCGATGTGAATCATGAATATTACCAAATGTACGTTACGGTCGGTATCATCGCGGATGAAAAGCTGTGTTTTGTTGGATCGCATGAGTGTATGCGGAAATGCAAGGTCCATCCACAAAGCGTGGCACAGCGCGATTTCACCTCTAGGTTCAATGAGAAATCCTTCATCTCTTCACTGTACATACCGCACACCTTTTTTTGACCGCAACACAACGCGATTTTATTCGCAAGCTTTTTCTAATGGGAACAGCGATTCTGCACAGACCAACGCAGCGTATGAGGAAGAGGAGCAGGACGGGGACACTGGCGTCAGTCCGAGTGAGTCATTCTGCTCCCCTGATCCTCCGTGCGTCAAATGAGGTTTTAATACTTGTCTTCTCTGCAGGATCCTCGCAGTGCTTCAATCTAGACGTATTGGTGTCTCTCTTGCGTCAAGAAAACGCAGTGGACATCTGCGTGATTCAAGCCGCAGCGCATGTTCAGTACATTCAGTACTTTGTGGTCGTTAGTGGAATATCGCCCAGGCACCTGCGCGCCATGGCGCAATACATGGTCAAAGTGGTAAGTTTCTCCCTGCTGCATCAGAAATAACATCACTCGGATAATACACACAACACAGTAGTTTGGACCAGGGAGGGGCAAACATCTCAGCTTAGGGGCCACATTGACTTTTGAAATTTGACAGACAGACCGCGTCAGCACAAGGTGCAGACACATCAGACAGAAACTGAAAAAATGCATCAAGATGCTACATTATTTACCTGTTAATAGGACTTGTCATGTTGTTCACCCGTCTTTGCCAGTGCGTCAAAGTCTGGTGTTAGTTTTTGTTGTTTGATTTGAATGCAGTCAAACTTGTTAGTTCTCTACCAATCTTTGGCGGGCCAGATTAAAACCACCATTGGGCCTGAAATGGCCCATGGGCCGTAGTTTGCCCATCTCTGCTTTAGAAACACATCGTAAGTGCTAAATAAATCAATGTCTGCTTTGTTGATCCCAGCAAAGGATTATTATTGATGCAAGCCATAAAAAAGGAATAATTCAGTAATTTGCGGATGAATTGCGTTCTTGAGGAAAAACGCCAACTTTGTACACATACTCACTGACCGCGTTTGTAAACACCAGCAATTGCGAATTTGAAGAGTGTCACTAATGAGCTTTTGTGGGTGGAGGGGAATCGACTACATAGAAAATAAACTTTATATATTCATATCAAACTGTTGGGTCTAAACAACACTTTGTCAATGGAAATAAACCAGCCTGATACCAGTGGAGTGGATTTTTGGTAACTTCTGCCGAAGGAGAGCGCAGCGTAGAGACCACAGAGCATGTGTTGCTCCGCAGGCTCAGAGGAAACGACTCCGCCCGGTTTCTGGTTTCGGGTACCTTTATTAAAATATCAGAACAAACAGTGGGTAACATATTTCATTGCCTTATATGGCACATATAATTGGTTGGGAGAGCTAAGCTTCAGCTAGAAAGTGATAAGGTACTATGGGGGAGTGTTGGCTATCCCATGGGTGAAGGTGAAGTTATGGTGTGGGAAGTAACAGGACACCACAAGGCCACAAGAGAGTGCTTACTGTTGCTTGGGTGAAAAGGGCAGAAGTGTTTTATGTGTTATGTGCACTTCCTATTCTAAGTGCAGTAAATACATGTTTTAATAGGCACAAAGTAAATATTTCTCACACAAACACATCAATATCTGAAGAAATCAGTAGAAGTAGGAATACAAATATCAATTCAGCAGTGCAACAGAAATGACAAAATCAATGTGAAACAAGTGCTTGAAGCAGTTAAAATGGCTGATTCTGATTCTGACAGAAACGCTACCAGCTGACTTTCAGATGAACTCAACATGTCTGAGAATTATTGAGGTTGCTTGAAATGTCGACCCTCTTGAGACCTGTCTTCTTGTGTATGTTTATCAAATGCGTACAGCCTGTAATTGAGTGTTGTCTTGTGCTGTCTCCCGTAGCACAAGTTTTTGAAAAAAGAAAACGATCCCCATGCCAAGGTGGGAGGGAAGAACTCAGACGACTGGATGTGTGTGGATTTTGGTGCGTAAGGTCACATGGTCCTGTTTTTTTTTTTTTCCCCTTGGTGTCTTTGGTAAGCGTGTGACATCCCTCACTTCTCCCTCTGTCTCTCAGGGAGCATGGTTGTTCACGTCATGCTGCCGCAAACCAGAGATGTGTACGAGCTGGAGAAGCTGTGGACTCTCGGCAGGTACGACGAACAGCTGATGGCCATGCCAGAGGAGAAGCTGCCAGAGGACTTTACCTTTGACTTGGAGATTAGCAAGTGACGACTAAAGACAATCCCAGATACATGGCAGCGAGCTAGCTGCTAGCGCTTGGATACATCATTGAAGCGGTTGCATGAATTCTTTGGCCTTGACATGTTAACCTGTGATTGGTTACACAGGATGTGTACTTGTTTTTCCTCATGTAAATAGTTGTCCAGTAATGTGTGAAGAAAAATATATTTTGAACTTCTTCTGCTGCTTAGTTTTTTTTCACATTTTCACATCACGCCATGGCTTTCTCCTTTCCGCCTGGATAACCCTCAAACCTGTGTTCGTAGCTGTGAATTATTAAATTGTAATTTAGGTTTAAGACGCATTATTATTAATGCACCCGCTGATACTCATCTGTGAATCCAAGCAAAAGTGAAACGTCCTCCAGATTTCTGTATATCACCACTGCATGGTGTGTCAAGACAGATCGTGGCTGAATTCATATTCTGTAAAAAAGCTTCTGAGAGTCTGGGGCTTGTATCTCTAATTTTCCTGTGATAGGCACTGAAAAAAGTTTTTGTATTTTCAGGTCTGCTAAATTGCGCCTTTCTTGGGATATATATGTCCTTTGTGGATCAATCCTCTTTCAGGGTTTTCACAGCAGCTGGGCAACCGCCAAGATAAGGTTTAGGAAAATAAGCTCCCCTGATACGGCCAAGTGAGAATATGGGAATGGGAGGAAACACATTGCAGAGAGCTGGATTTACCGGTATGTTCAACATGGTTTCAGTCGGATTTTAACGTTTTAGAGTTAGCCTTTTTCATATGCACACACAGATGAACTCTTCATCATACCTCTTGTACAGTAATTTCGTGCCGGCAAATTCATATTTGACAAGTGTATTGAAGCATGGAAGGGCTGCACAGAGCTTGATGGGTCCTGATGTGTTCATTGCTCTTGTGATTCATATTCACCTAGCAGGAATCTTAAGATATCTCACTCATGCTGCCATCTCACCTAGCCATCGAATTTAAGAATGGTAGTCATCCGCATCTCAGAACTGAAGGTAAAGAAAGGATTGAATTGGAAGATGAAACAAATGGATAGTACTTGAACTCACACAGTGATCCCGTGCGTGCCCATACTGAATGTGCGTAGCAGGACGTCGGCTGAAGGAATCTGCTGACCTGAGAGCAGCTACAGTGCAGATTAGTGAGACGAGTTGAGACGGCCTGAGCGCAGCGTCAGTGGGTTTCCATGGCGATGTCATTAGTGCACCGACAGTCATTTCACTCCCTGTTGGGGAGTCATTAACTTTTGCAGGAGGTGCTAATGTCTTCTGTGGTAGACGAGACATGGCAAAGGACGGTTGACTTCACTTCTGGACCGGCTTTCATGGTTGGAGTGACGATTACCTGGTGGAAATAAGCTTTATGTAGATGAGTGAAATAAAACTGAGTTCTGTACTAAAGTTCTGTATCAAATTTGGAATCTCAGACCCATTTCAATACAGTTCAGTGAAGGTAGAATGTTGGTTTTATATGTATGTATAGAAAGTTTATGTCTGTATTTCGATTTTCAATGATGAATCTATTCATTCACTCTTTTGAATTTGATCTATTAGGAATTGTGAGAGTACATTTACATGATTGCTTCTGTTCCCCATAAGCTTGCTGTCATATAATCAAAGTTATCTCCTTATTTACTGATGTGGTGTGTTACTGGTTTCACTAGAGAACATTTTACACGCGCAGACTAACATTGGTTCAGTCGCCATGGAGAGTTTGCTGAGCTTGTTTCGCGTTGTGAGAGCTTTAGTTGGATCAAGTCTGGCCGCAGTCTTATCACTTGTCCACAGCTGGGATGCTGCCACACAAGGCTAAAATCCCTCTTTTGTTGCGAGTGTGTTTAGTTGGGAAGATTAAGTCAATTTTTTTCCTATTTTTTTCCAAAATTGTAAGGCCTCAGATTGAGCTGCTCCTACGCAAGATTTATCCACTCATTCATCCATCCGCCATCATCCGCCATCCCAAGGTCTGCCTGGTTGAGAGGAGCTACACGTCTGCCGTGTTTTTTATCAGCTTTTGAACGCGCCAGCGTGGAAAACAAAGTGAGGATTAAGGATCCAGGCGGAGCATCTTGGCTCCCGCCCTTGTGTTTCTGAGGAGTAATGACAGTGTGTCACCCAGAATGGGAGCTGACACGTAGATGGCTCCCCGTGCTCGGTGCACCTGGCCCTCATTTGTCACCAAGTCGCAGTGTGGGCTGAGGTGACAAAAGGATTCAAATCACATTTATGCCTCGCCATTTTTCACACACTCATTACATGCAACACTCATTATTTCAGGAACACCGGTGATGAATGGCTCCTCAAGTTGACTCTACGCTCAGAAACAAAAAGTGTGTGCCATTTTCAGGGAGGAGCTTGTGGGTGGACATGATGAGGGGTGACGTTTGCCCCCCGTGCAGGTATCGCGGTTGCACTTTCATTAGTTTGTTCTGGCAAATGTCATCCCACATCCTATTTCTGCACAACTTCCTCATATTAGTTTGCGCGTATCTCAAAGATAAAAGTTCTCCTGTATCTTTGGGGCACTCACGGAGCAACATTACTCTGAATGAAGACATCTCCTCCGGCTGTCAGTAGAACTAAAAGCACCAGTCTCCTGTCAGCATTCACAAGGCTGACGCTCAAAGAAAATAGTGGCCATTAAAAGCTTTCCCGCCACTTTGGAGCTTGAAGTGTTCCGTTCTCCTTGTTAAAAGAAATTGAAGGTTTGTAGGTTGGTGCCGTTCAGAAACCTCTCTGGAATGACTTGCTGTAATTTGGTAATTTGCTTTGTGGGACATCGTAGATCATTTATTTTTCTGGAAGACCTCTGTGTCTCAAGATGTACTTACTGTGAATCACATATGGTTTAAAATGTGGTCTAGAATCTGTACATGGGGGTTATGTGTTCGGCAAGTGGTCCAGAAATGGACTTCAGAGGTCAGTGGTGCGTCACATACTCACTGTGTACAATTCTGTCAACATATATGTCGGCGTTTCATTGTCACGGTTAGAAATGTGTGTGACCAACTTGTTTGGCAAAAAAACTGCCACACACACAGCAGCAGCATGCACCATATCAGAGCAACCGGTGTCTGATCGCTTCCACTTTAAAACAAAAGATGGACCTTAAACTGAGGGAAATGGTGACAGAATAGCTGTCATTTTATCACCTGTGAGACTGTCCTGTGCAGCACAGGTGGCTACTTGCTACTAAAGGGCTGATACATCAGCTGTCTTTACCTCAACATAAACACCTCTCAATACCTCTCAAATTTAAATTCAAGATGTAGAAACATTACTCCATTTCTAACTCCATTTCTAACTTATAGTCTTCGATCTATTCTTGACGAACTGATGATTTCTATGTGTGTTCCTTGTCAGTATTTTTTTTTTTCATCAGAAGATCGCTAAACTAACCGCCCTCCCCTCTGCCACACACTCTCACATACACATATAAAACACAGGCAATCCCTTGAATCAGACAGAGGTGCTTCTGCGACGGTGGACTCCTGACGACAGCAGCATCTTAAGACCTACACGTCAGTGTAACCAAACCTTTTATTTCTTTTTGAAATTACACCAAGTGGCGACTGGCTAGTTTTCAATTAGATTTTTTTTCGTAACATAGGATGCACTCCAGCACTGTGATTCCGCTGAGTGTTCTGGCTCTCGTCCTCCTGGCTTCTACACCAAGTGGCATTAATGCGTATCCATCTAGACCCCCTAGTCCAGGAGAGGGTGCTCCGCCTGAGGAGCTGGCCAAATATTACTCTGCGCTGAGGCACTACATCAACCTCATTACAAGACAAAGGTGAGACATTTGTCATCTCTTAAAAGCCTTAATAATGTTTTTTTTTTACATTAATTTGCTGCTATTACTTACATCTTTTTGATGTGTAGGTATGGGAAACGATCCAGTCCCGGCTCTCTCTTTTCAGACCTGCTGGTCAGGGAGAGTACAGAGAGCATTCCAGCATCCAGCTATGCCAGGTGGGCTCTACAGAATTGCCGTTTTCTTTTCATGTGGTTAAGATGATTAATACGTCAATATGAAATCATCTTAGCAATCAATAATATTATGCCTTCTATAACTATGTAAAAAATATTTCATACCCTCTCCATTTGAAAATATGCAATGCCTGCATATTCATGTTTGCAATCACAGTATAAACATGGCATGGTTGTTAAAATGAAGATTGCTGCATGTTTGTGCAAACACCTCCATGAATGTACTTGTAGAGTGTAAACTATGTAATTTCCCTCTCATTTATCACTTTGGTTAAGTAAATCTTTATCTCTTTTCATTATTTTTACTGTAAATTCCTCATGTTGTAGGTATGATGAGCTGCCGGTGTGGTGATGCTGCCAAACGAAGTTGCAACATGAAATCAGAATGTGTGAAGCCATGTGTGTTACAGCCACCCAGTATGATCTTCACTGCATGAGCGACACCAGTATTTGTTTGTCTGTGGCGTTGCTGCACATAGTTATAGAGTGTTTTGATGTTTATCGACGTAATGTGGCTTGAGTGATGCAGTTTTATTGTACCGTGTGTAATTGGCATGGTGACATTGAAACACTGCCCTCTCTCGGTGAATTGGTGACCACGTCTAATGTTTGAGATGTGACCTGTAAACTAAGTGTATTGGAGCGGCGCATTCACTCCTTTCAGCTTTGTTATGTCATCGGACTCACATTAAACCTTTGAAACATCGACGTTGTTTCAGTGTTCCCCGAGTGTTGTGTGACCTCATTCTTTGTAAACACCTTCTTTGTAGAGGTTCAGATACATCGATGTGGATTCTTATTTATGTACGCTGTACAGAGATATAGAGACAGAGTAAATGTATTTCTCCATGGAAATTTTGCTAACACAATACTCACAAAGTAATTATAACACATGGAAAGCCTTAAATGTTTGGGTGAATTCGGAATCTGAATTTATGACTGCATGTTTTGGATGGTGATGCATTTAAAAACACGGACCAGAGACAAAATATCTGTTATCTCAAAAGTCTGACACTTCATATTCAGATTACACCTCTCAGTCGAATGTATCGCACATGAAAAAAGTATACATAATGCCTCTAAGCATTTCTCGTGGCTTAGGTGGACGTACATCGATTATAAAGTATTTGCAATGAGTTGAATTCGGATTTGATTCTTTAAGAAGTTGTCAGACAATATTGGCGTGTGACAGTCCGCAAACGCACCATTGCAAGGTTTGGTTGCAATGTGCGGTTACAGAGCTGGGTTTTATGTTGTTTTGGTGCTTGTCCTTATCTCCTCACTTTGGGGCGTGTACACAGTTGAACAAACACACCATCAAATATCGAATACAGCGAACTGACAAACAGAGACTGTCTGCACGCAGTTTGTTCAATATCACATTGATAAATTATTTGACTAATGTGATGCATTCAAATAATTTGAACGCATGAATGTTATGCAAGAATGTGAATTTGAATCAAATACATTCTTGCATATATATCACCAATCGGACCACTGAATGTCCTCAAAGATTTTGGCCGATCGCGCTTCCTACTGCACGAAAAACGGGTGATAGAGGTCTATAGGGGTGATCGATGCGGTTATTGACTGACATGATGAAGCAATGAACCAAGGGGAAAATCATCTGAACTTAGAAGACAGTTGACCGTCTTCTTACCCCAAACTCGCCGACACGCCGCTACGAGGCATTTCATTGGAGCAAGAGGGACATCTGTTGGCCGTAAGTCAGAACTACACTTGGGTGGAAGACCTAGAAAAGCCCCGGCGGAACCGGGTTTTGCTCCCCATAGTCACGTGTCTGTGGGCGTGCCAAAGCAGGGATCGAAACACCATCTCGCTACACTGCCGCTTTAAAGAATCGATACTGAGCGGACGGACTCGTCTCGAGCATAACAACACCGAGCCAAGCCAGGGATCCTCCGCGGGGTCTGCACGCCGAGTCAGTGGGGAAAAAGGGACGAGCGCTAGGTGCCTGAGAATGAGCCGACACCACGACACAGAGCTGCAATTGTTGGAATATTGACACCCACAGGAGCATGAAAGCCGCATTGGGACCACTCTGAGAACATTTGGGTGAATAATATTTCATTCATTCGGAATTGGCCGTCTCAGCTGGAGGTCCACACCGCCGCCCTCCCTCCACCCACACGCCACACGCGCTAGCGAAGAAGTAGCCGCTAAATAGCCTCTTGTTTATAATAGAGACACGAGTGTATTGCGTTTGAATGCCAAAATGACAATCACCTGACAATATTCAAGGCCCTACACTTAGATGTGTTTGACATCAGTTAATGTCCACAGGCACATCATAATGTTTGCTGTTAGCAACTCGCTCCTAGCTTGCGCCTGTGTGCTAATCAACGGTGGATGCTATAATCTAGTTTAAAGTCGGCACAAATCGTGATTTACAGTTATCACGCGGATATTCCACCAGTTTACTGCCTGAAGTTAAACGACAATGGTGGTGTGTTGATACTGTTATGTTGTTACGGCTTCAAACCACGCCGTTTTGTCTTTGCTAATGCGCTACCTGTACACACGTGCCCATTTCGCAAGTACTGTAGCATGAAAACAAATTTCACTGTAACACGCCGCCTGAGCGCACCCATTGTGTCGGTGCGGCTGGTGCGACGGTTGGCCTCTAAACATGCTTTTTCTGACAAGAATATCGAACTACAATGCGTGGCTCTGATAATCTTATTTCGAAATCGTGCGGTGCGTTGAGACACTGCCGTTTGCGTCTCGTCCCTTCCCATCTGTGTGAGAACAGCAGGGGAACCAGAGTGTTGATGCTCCGGCTGCTGTATACGCACACAAGTAGGCACAACAGGGTTAGAGAACAGTTGAATGCACACCGAATCAATGTCACCTAAAAAAGTGCATGTGAACATTAGGATCGTGAAATAATGTCCTAGTCCTCGGCCCACTGTCAATACACTGTACTAACATTGGTTTTCCTCTGAGGGGATTGCTACAGGCCATTGAAATGTACAGAACAGCCAATGGATGTGATATAGCAGAGCTTTGGGATTAGCCCATCAATTGTCTCTGTGTAGCAGTTTCTCAGGTAACAGTACCCTTTGTTTTGGATCATTTTATCCCAACAGAAAGAAACTGACACTATTTTCTTCTCCCCAAGGGAGAAATTGCAATTGTGCTCTCGCAGGCAACTGTGGTGGTGTGTAATTTAAATTAAACAAGGGAATGCGTGAAAGGACTGTGTACCTACAGCGAGACATTCTCACAAATTGTGAGTGTTGTTTCTACTTGACACAAATTTGCATGAAGACGTCCATTGTTCCACACAGATAGGTGCATTACAAGACATGGCAGCATGTCAGTCATGCAGTGTGTGAGGTCACCCCCACACTCAGCCCCTGTGATTTGAAGTCGCCGGTGACGTTAAACAGATCAGACTGTAAAGCGATTGAGTAGGCCTTGTCACGCTGAGCTGAAAACTGTGGAAATAGGCACTAATGGACTAATTAGACTGTCGCTAAGGTCAGGTGTCAAATTCAGAGGACCGCAGCCCGTTTAATCGGTGTCACAGGATTAAGCAGCCTAATTTAGTTACAGCTAGGTATTTAGGCGGAATTATGCAGCTAATATCTGCCACTCGCTCGTTCTGAGCGTAATCTGGCTCACTGCTGCTAAAAACCCATAATTCTATAATCGGTCATGTGACGACCTACTTGTGTGAGTGTGTATCGTTCACTCAACTTTGACTCTTCTACCTTCAACCTTTTGCCTTTTGTCCGTATTGACACAACGTGCACAGTTCACAGCACTGCATTTCGGATGCGAGCAATCTACAGTTTTACAGGCTGTTGAACAGGGCAGCCTGAGGCCTCTGCTGGTGTTTGTCCTCCCCCCCACTCGGACACTGGCAGGGGTGTATTTGCTTCACTCTGTTTGGAGAGAGTGTTTGCACAGATTCCTCTGTGTGTGTGTGTGTGTGTGTGTGGTGGGAGTGGGGGGCTGGAGGAGAGTGGGGGGCGTGTGCGAGCGTGCATGCCTTTGGCCAAGAGAGGAAAGTCTCCCATTTTGAAATAATGTCTTTTTTTCATTCCATAGTTGGCTTGCCATTTTAAATTGATTCAAGGCAACGCAGTTCACACAGCGTTCTCAACGTATACTGATGGATCTCAATTAGGGATGTCCGATATTGGCTTTTTTGCCGATATCCGATATGCCGATATCGTCCGACTCTCAATGTACCGATACCGATACTAGCCGATACTGATATGTGCGCCGGTAAACGCTTCAGGAGCGCTATTTCGATGTAACGCATGCATTATTTTATTTTTATCGTTTTTTATTTTATTGGATTTAAAGCAAAAAAATCCGATACCGATATTACATTTTTATGCTAATGTCGGGCCGATAATATCGGTGGGCCATCTCTAATCTCAATGTATTTTACCTCCTGCAGCTACTTCATTGCTCTTGGTTTTGAAAAATGTGCAGCTGCAGCCACTTTTGACCGGGTCTCGAGAAGTGTTCACTACTCTTGAACCGAGGACTTAATAAATCATGACCGTGGCAAATGCAAAGTCCGGATCGGGTAAGTTTTATGAAGCGAGCCCTCGTCACATTCACACCCTGGTTTCCACCCGGCTGTGCTAGCCGTATGTGCTGCGATTAGCATTTCTGTATCAGAGTCAGTCATCATTTGTTTGGTGCTCTGATCAGAAATAGCTTAGTGGCCAGTCTACAACTGAGTTGTGAAATCAGTTTTCTGATGTCACTTGGTGTGTTTATTCTACACTTAGTGGAGGCACTGATGCAGTTTTAGTAATAATGTGTACATAATGAAGAGTATGTAGACTAGCCTCAATGTTCCCAGCTGAATTATTGGCTGAATACAGTATGTAGATTGTATATCTGGTACAACAAATGAAAAGCATTTATACTGCCCTCAATGCCTGACTGAGCCACACGGCACATCTGTCTGGAAAACATTTTCAATGTGACTGTGGGTGGTTGTTGCCACTGTAATGGAAATGAGGGGTGTTTTCTCTGAATCACCCCATTGAAGGCCTGTCCACTTGTTGTTCCGCCTTGGGAAGTTCCCATTGTAGTCTTCGCTGCGCCGAATGGCTTAGAATTTTAATCAGCTGACACAGATTTAGAATTGAAACTGACATGTAGCAAAATGTGTCTGTGTGTGCGTGTGTGCGTGTGCTTGCACTCAGCCATGCAACAGGTACTGGACAAACTGAAAGATCTGCCGCCAAGCTCGAGTGCTGGCGCCAAAGACATTGACCTCATTTTCCTCAAAGGCATTATGGAGAGTCCCATCGTCCGTTCCCTCGCCAAGGTAGCACACCCACCGCTCCACGCCTGCGTCTGTCTTGACACACAAGCCTGAAAATATTTGAATCAATAAGAGCGTTAATTCCGTCCATCAGTCACCCAGGACGGTGTGCGTTATCTGCTGCGGATGTAATTACAGGCTCACGGGTTTGTGCTCACTAATGTGCTGCTTGTCACTAGGTGACACAGGTGGGCCTGAGATGTTTGAGGCAGCTGTGCTTGTCACAGATAGCAAGGCAGAAGTGTCCAAATGTAACTGCGTAAATCCTATTACTCCATCACAATGTCCTCACACAGTTTAAACACTGTGTGACCCGAGCTGTGTGAAAAACAAACATTCCCTTTGACAGCAGTTCAATCAGATTTACACAGTGGACTACACGAGGATGGTGAGATATACAAACAACGATCCAAAAGTTCTCTCATTCTGTGTCTTCTGCTCAGTGGCGTATCTGATGTAACTGATATTTGTCACAAAGGAGACATTTCTTCAAGCTTTGTAATCTGGCGTTAAAGTACAATGGTAAACCATTGTAATGCATATTCTCGCGAGTAACAGGCCCCTGTTGAATTTAAATAGTGTCTTTGTGGAGACTTATGCGTCCTCTAAGTCTTCATTGTTGAAATGTAGTCCATTGTGTGGTGTTTCTCACTACATGATTTTGGTGGCGTCACATGTCATTTTGTCCACTAGATGTCTACCAAACCCCAGCTATTACTCGGTGACAGGCTACGTCCAAGTCGAGCAGTTCTTGCACCACATTCTTGATTTTATATGAACTGAGGGCTGAGATGAAAATATTGATGGCAGCATCGATTGGATATTGATTTTTCTTCGTGCCATGTCTGCATGTCGAGGTTTATTACATTTAGCACAGACATTCAGCCTGACTGCTGTCAGTGTATAACCTGACTGTAGAAAATGGACACTGTGCAATCTAAATATGAGCAAAATTTGGTTCCCACTCACAAAATTTGCTTACTTCACCACCTTCATCATTACCATTGTATCATAACAAGTATGAGTACCTCAATGCTACTACTATGCTACCGACAAGAGAGAATATGTAGGACTTTGTCTTGGATTTTTGTTGTTTTCCTAAACACACTGAACGACAAGTGTCGATTTGTTTGTCGTGCAGGCTCACGAGCGTCTGGAGGAAGTGCCCCTGCGAGCAGTGCAGGAGAATAACATCGAGCTTGTGACGGAGATTGTGGATTCCCTCAGCAGTCTGCTGGAACAGGACGCAGCTGCTGCCGAGCTAGTGGGAATCCTGAAGGAGCCTCACTTTAAGGTGCTTTCAGGCCCCCAGTCTTGCTTGCTGCACATTCCCAAACATGTGTGCCAACATGTGTTATCAGAGTGAGGGGAGCTATCGCACCAGCCCACCATTTGCTGAATTCCTTTTGGGCCATGCATTGGGGAACTCCGCCGTCTCGGGCTCCATGACACCCGCCCTGCTCCTCTCCACCTCTTTTATAGATAAGGTGCAAGGGGGAAGTATTTCCTCGGGCCAATGGCTGGCCACGCTGTGTGGGTTAAGTTCTGGGGTGGGGGCAGAACGTGTCACTCAGTGTGTTTCAGTAAATGCTT
This sequence comes from Carapus acus, assembly GCA_900312935.1. NCBI lineage: Eukaryota > Metazoa > Chordata > Actinopteri > Ophidiiformes > Carapidae > Carapus > Carapus acus. The sequence goes on from OMPJ01044999.1 coordinate 26,193, forward strand.
AGAATTGCTGATGCATGGCATGGTGGGAGATCCGTGCTAAATCTATGTCCTGGCCGCAGGGGTAAGGGCAAAACTTGACTCCTCTTTCCTAACCACACTCGTCTTTTGATCAACTTAAACAAAGATGAAGATGATATTAATGTTGATAATATTGTGGTTAAGTATTGTGTGTATTGCTGCTCAGGGGTGGCTCTCCGCGGATCAGTTGAAGCATGTTGACATGCCGCAAAACGCTTCATTAATGCAAGCTCACTGGCTCATCTGTCACCTCCTTGTCTCCCTCTCTGACAGTCTTTGATTGAGGCTCACGATAAAGTGGCTTCCAAGTGCTACGAGATGCCCCTCGCCGCGGTGAACTGCGACTCCCCGGAGATCAATTCGTCCGTGCCCGCCGACGCCATCAGGGTGATTGGCATCCAGAAGAGAGCCGAGGAGCCACTGGTAAGCCATCAAACCGCGTCCACTCCTCCGTCGAGAGCATATGAAGTGGATCCCAGTCGGCTTAAAACCGCTTTTCACGTGTCCTGTTTTGCTGACCGTCTGTCAGACTGGGATATGTTGACTTTGCATTTGATTCTTCTCCCGCTACAAGGTGACCCCACGAAAACGGGGGTCCCCTCCCATGATTTACGAAGCATGGATGTGCAGTGCTACACGGCTCTCGCTCGCTTTCAGGGCGTGACGTTCCGCGTGGAGCAGGGAGAGCTGGTGATTGCACGGATCCTGCACGGAGGCTCGATTGACAGGCAGGGCATGCTGCACACGGGCGATATAATTCGAGAGGTGAACGGCCGCGAGGTCGGCAGCGACCCCCACCAACTGCAGGAGCTGCTCAAGGAGTGCGAGGGGAGCATCACGCTTAAGGTTGTGCCAAGCTACAAAGACACACCAGCACTACCACAGGTGGGTGAAGACGCAATTTGTGTGATTTTCAGATCAGGGAATAACTTATTAACAATCACGCTGAGCCCGATGAGCTACTTTTAAAGCGCATAACACATTTTCGCCAATAAATCTGCATTTATCAGTGGGTGCACACTCACACGGCACGTGCTGATTTACTATATGTGTGAACACAAGTCAAGGGTCATACCTGTGGGCTAGGGGGTGACATGCTCCTGACCCGGGTGTTAGCAGAATGCCATGCTGCTGAAACTGAGCCTGGGGCAACTCTATTAATAACACACACACACACACTCGCACAAACTCTATGTAGGACATGCAACACTGTACTCACACCCCTACTCCATACTGTAAAAGACTCATTCAGCAGCTGAGACCCAGGATCGGGGCGAGGGGTCATGTCAGTCTGCGACCTTTGTGCAGGGAAGCGTTGCCGTGATCTGCTCCCCGCTGTCCAGTTTATCACCTGTTTGCACACTTTGAGTTCTTACCTGTTTCCTGAACACAAACATCATTTGGCTGCTATTTGATGTACAGTTTTAATCTCGCAAAGCAAACTGTCTTACCTATAACACACCTTTGACTCGGACATTCTCTGAGTTTTTTTTCAGAGTATTTTTTCGTACAAAAACGCAGTACAGCACGACAACTTCACAGAAGAGAGGCTCATTAGGAACTTGTTGTGTATTTGGATAGACAAACAAATACAGTAATTAGAAACAAACAAAAACATCTAAAAGCTAGGGGCTAAATCAAATCAATGGCCAGTGTTTGTTACATTTCCATGAAGCCTCATGATCCACGATGGGGACCTAATTGTGATCATTACCACTACCAGCATTAAAAAAATTGTTCCCTCTCAATTCTACACCTCTACACTTTGCAGATTTATCTGAAGGCACACTTCAACTACAACCCGGCCACAGACAGTCTTATCCCGTGTAAGGAGGCCGGCCTGACCTTCAGCAAAGGGGACGTGCTCCATATTGTCAACAAAGAAGACCCCAATTGGTGGCAGGTTAGTCGAGTGTCTCAAGCGCTCAAAAAAGATTGTTTACGTTTTGATCTGGCTGGCTTGCAAAGGCCTTGCTGGTTGCTATGCCAGATAGCAATGCAAAGGAGCCCCTGCCACCTATTCAAATGAATCACTCAAATGTTAATAGATGTTGTTTTTTAACTTTTGTGTAGGCACGCAAAGTTGTCGGTGGCACTGCAGGTCTTATACCCAGCCAGTTTTTGGAGGAGAAGAGGAAAGCCTTCGTAAGGCGAGACTTGGACACCTCCTCAGGTAACTTCACGATGCCATCACCATTCACCTCAGTTATGCACTGTGGTTAGGAAAATGTGGCCAGTAGCGCCCCCACATGGCACCATTCTCTTGTTTGTCTCAGGGATGCTCTGTGGAACTCGATCTGTAAAGAAGAAGAAGAAAAGAATGATGTACCTCACTGCAAAGAACGCAGGTGTGTATTCATGCTTGTGCCCCCACAATCCTGTCGTATAAAACTCTGCCAGCAGTTTGCTGTACACTGTGCGCTGTGCTTCCACCAGAATTTGACCGATTCGAAATGCAAATCTTCGAAGAGGTCGCCAAGATGCCCCCATTCCAGAGGAAAACACTGATCCTCATCGGTGCCCAGGGAGTTGGTAGGCGGAGCCTGAAAAACAGACTGATTGTCCTAAACCCTCTGCTGTACGGAACCACTGTTCCCTGTAAGTTCCTGGTCAAAACGTCTGGGTTCCTGTCTGGCATTGCCTGTGTTGAACCTTCCTCGCCTACCATTCAGTCACTTCGAGACCCCCACGAGAAGAGGAGAGAGATGGCCAGTCCTACTGCTTTGTAACACGAGACCAGATGGAGAGAGACATCAAGGGCAGCCGCTACCTCGAGCACGGCGAGTATGACGGCAACCTCTACGGCACCAAGATCGACTCGATACACGAAGTGGTGAACGCAGGGCGCACCTGCATTCTGGACGTCAACCCTCAGGTCAGTCACAAAGGGGCTCGATTTGCTCTAATGACGGAATAGTCGAAGGTGTGAGGTGACTAGATAGTTCCTACTTGAATTTCCAAGTAAGGTGACTAATGACTGCTCAGTAATTCAATGAGGTCCCTGGCTCACTGTGTGGATGTGTGTCCTGGGATAAACTCTGTCTTAATTTATTCATACGCTGATATCAAATCATGCTCTTGCCAACACTGAGGAATCTTTGGGCGAACCACTGTTGAATCCAGCCCACCCATTTTAAGTTAAACACAACAGTTTTTCGTCTCACCATTTTGCTGCAATACTCGCTTTTGCCTCTGGGGGGCATCACAACAGAAGAATTGACCTTCGCTAGAACCGAATTGGTGGAGGCTTCTAAGCACAATATCATAAGCTCTTTTCTAAAGGGGAATGATCTTATAATTTGTCTTTTTTTAGTTCTAAAATTAAGAGCCTTTTGATATGGGGAGGAAAACCATGAGTCCACGTTACATCTTATGTACTGTACATATTAGTCCTCTTGATTACAGCAAAAATAACTTGTAGGTCAGCATACAGATTAAGGTGTTTTGAACTCATGTGAAGTAACGTGATTTTGTCTTTCTTTTCAGGCACTGAAAGTCTTGAAGACAGCCGAGTTCATGCCATTTGTGGTGTTCATTGCTGCTCCCGAACTGGACACACTACGTGCTATGCATAAAGCTGTGGTAGATGCTGGACTCACTACCAAACTGCTGACGGTAAGTCTCCAGAAACTATTCCTGAAGTCTGGATCAAGTGTTTGCAAATAGTCTCATTATTCAAATTTTTGTAACAAATATCATGGTTTTATGGTAGGAAAATGACCTAAAAAAGACTGTGGACGAGAGCGCCAGGATACGGCGAGCATACAGCCACTACTTCGACTTAACCATTGTCAACGACAATCTGGACATGGCCTTTGACAAACTGCAGGATGCCGTGGAGCGGCTGTCCACGGAGCCGCAATGGGTCCCACTCAGCTGGGTTTATTGAGGACACGGGACTGTCCCGTAGCTCGGTTGGGGAACAGGAGGGAGGGAGCATCTCAAGGGCTATGAGACTCCAACATTGTGCTCCCCACAAAGCACAACACGTTGGCCTACACGTGGATTTCCATCCTGTACAAAGCTGCCCACCCCCCTCCACTTCCCCCAGCACACTATGCAACCCACCAGACGGGAAGTGTTCTTATTTATTGGCAGATGCTTTTAAGAGAGCGTATGTCGCGATGTAAAAATCTGCTGTCCAGCTATTGTGAGTTTTACACCCGTACGTAAGAGATCAAGCGTATTTATTTCTGGGAATTTAACAAAGTTATCTTGAGTGATAATGGCGATACCTCAATGTTGGTGTTTACAGTACAAACGCCTGCAGTATTTCATCTCATTTTGTCACCATAGATGAGTTGCTGAGAATGTTATTTTTCAAAAAGGTTATTCCCCTGCTCTATCCACCTTATTTTGCTCCCTGTTATCTAGTCCCGTCCATCTCAACACACAGGGAACAGTTGCAGTCATACTTTGTTATTGTACAGGAAGATGGTGGTAATACTGTAATGTCGTTTACTTATTGTCTTTGCATACAAGCAGCACACAGGACATTCGCTGTGTTTAAATGTCAAACACCTGGATCAGTGTTTCACTTCGGCCTGTCTGACCATTGGCATACTTGCAATGGTGCTCTGGTTTTGATCAGAAACTTTCCACAGGACTCCTAACAGGGTACTGCTACTCAGCGAACCATCCCTTTTGATGTGATATTACTAAACCTTAACTGTTTTAAATGGGTGATATTTACTTAAAGAAGGTATATTTTACAATGTTTCAAAAAAAAGTATTTTTTGATGTCAATTAAATAACTGGTGTTTTCTAATGACATGCGCCTGCTTCAATTTCTTCACCATGGAGTATTGCACAGAAAAATGTCAATGAGGGAATAAAGGAAATTGTGTGGGGGTGGGGGCTATCAGAGATGCAAAGTCATTTGATGTGATTGGACCTGCTATCTGCGAGGTACAGCCACAAGAAAGAAATGATGCATCACATCTCAGTGTTGAGGTACTGGACAGACCTCAAGATTGAAAGGTACACAAATTACGCAACGAACTAAAGTCTGTTGTGGCTGAAATCTCGACTGTAGTTTAAAAGGAAAATATTCGAACAACTTGATAAATTCAAATCTACTTTCAGCAGTCATGACTGTCAAATTCAAAGCTTTTGTGAATAAATACAGTCTGTGAGGTCACAAAAATATTGAGCACTGCTGCTGCGAACTAAGCTAGTAATACAACACAGATGTTGTAGAACTCACCCTTCTGCAGTATTTTGTGGTCTCTCCATCTTTGGTGTCTGTCTCAAACCTCATCGATCAATGAGGCGAGGCTTTTGACAGCGATACACAGGACCAGGGGATGGTTTCTCGCTTGGTGGCCGACATCCGTCTTCACTGTGTCGCCCTCTCTCTTTAGGGTCACATTAAAGTGTGCAAACAAACGCTGGGCCTTTCCGTACGCCTCATCTGTCAGAGAAGCCAAACCCGTGCTGCTCAGGGGCAACACGACGCTGCCGAGCACACACTGCAGGACCTGGAGCACAACACAGAGCCTGACTTAATAAATCCGGCAACAGGAAGGCGGCAGAAGTCTAAACAACAGCAACTGTTGCTAACCAGCATCTCCAGGGACTGCAGCAGTGAGGGACTACAGAAGGTCCTCAGCACGGCAAGGCAATCATCTGTCATCTCTGAAAGAAAAACAAACACGGCTGGAGAGTGGGAGGCTATCGGGCAAACACTGCTGAGTCACAGTTCAACTGACTAGAAAAGAAATACTAACCACCCAAAGCGCTGGTCAGTAGGTGAACAGCTGCGAGAGACGACACCTCCTCATCCACAATGTCTAATACGGCCTTGACGCTGTTTTTCTGGGGGTGTGTTTCCACACTCTCTGCGGCAGGCCCATCACCCTGGCGCCTCAGCTGCAGCTGAGGTATGGAGAGAGATGCAGAAATTAAAACCCATCTGTCGCAGAGAGGTCGGCTGCGACGAAATCCGAAGCCGTGGTCGCCCTCACCACATCCTGAAGGGCAGCGATCGCATCTGTGTCCTCCATGGCGACGACGAGGTGCTGCAGCAGAGTGGATCGCATGGAGGCGGGAAGGGACGAGAGCTGCTTGAAATAATCGTGCAGTTGCTCCACCTCTGTAACGTTTCATGAAGAAAATAAAACAAAAAATCACATTGACATTATGGGGAGAGCAGAGCAGCATCCATACAGACTGCCACCCACAGCGGCATATTTCAAGCTTTGGAAAAACAACATTACCTTGTTTGAGTAGGCTGGCGTCTCCAGCATGTTGAGGAGCCCTCAAAACACTTTTCTGAGGCGGCCCATCTACTTCAAAGCCTCCATACGTGTCTGCCATCAGACACAGCTCTGTGGAAAGCACAGGTTGTTATCTCTACGCGTATTAAATCTACAGTACATGGCATGAATCTGTAATAATCCGTAATAATATTACATTCCCACAAACTGAATTTCCTGCAGGAGAAAATACAATGACTTTATAACACAGACAGATAAAAACACTTCTGTGGCTGCCCATAAAGTAAACAAAGGCATCCACTGAAACCATAACAATATCAGACATTTGTGGTTTGTTTTGGATCTGTAGCAGTTTATGGAACATTCTCTCATATTTCAAAAAACATATAAGAGCGTCAGCACCTGTCAACATGCAACATGTAGTAGCTTCGACTAATAAAACGACACCAACAATTTAACTAGGAGTTATAACAAAGACCGTCTCACCATATTGTCCGCTGAGTTTGACCTCCAGTTCCATGAGGCTGTAAGCAATGGTTGTGTGTGGGGGAATCTCCATGGTAACGTTGCTATCTTTGCTTAGACTTGTGTTCTCTTTCAGTGAAAACTGCAGCGGCAACAGAGCTGGCGTCAGCGAAAGACACACGCACAAACACGCGCAGACACGCACACGTACACACACGCACAGAACCAAGGCTACAAACTCCAGTTAACCTTGAGCTGCTGTGATGGCTGAAAAACAAACTTTTTGAAGGATGTCTTCTCATTTCCTTCTCTCTCAACTTTCAAAAATAATGGTTGAGCTCCTCATCACCATTTCAATTTCATTATATTTCCAGCACATCGTTTCAATTTGGTTACAAATGGGTCCTGAAAAAAAAAACGTTTCCTGCCCCCTGAGATGAATCTAAAAAAGCTAAAACAACTCCCAGAGGTGACATGTTTATCTCAATATTACCAGGCCGTTTAAGGACATGGAGCCAAATCTTTAACGTTATCACATTACTACTCAACACGTCTGGCTGCGTGGCCAACACCAGAACTTGAAACAGCCCCTCCAACCTCTGGGCGTATTGCTTTCCTGTCAGAAAGGGAAGTAGGGGAGTGTTGGCAGCTCACTGATATTCCACGACTCAGTTGGACGTGGCACGTAACAAACAAGACACACCGCATTGCACCGCGTGTTCCATTAAAAATTGAGCAGTGTTCGGGCTCAGATAACACAGGCAGGCACACAAGTCTACACATGAGCATGGACGAGGCCATGATGAACAGGACATTGGACGTTCCCATTATCTTGCTGGTGAAGTATTTGTCACCTTGGATGTTTGAGGCCCACAAAAGCTGACCAGGCCTCCGAGCTGGCCCCCCTGCTGCACCTCCTCGATAACCGAGCACGGCTGGGTGGTGACGATCCTCTCCTTCACGATCCCAAACACCTGCCTTTGCTTCTCCTTTGTTTGCTGGATCAGACAGTGGGACATGTCCAGCAGCCTGGGACAAAAAGACAAAGGTCTCAAGTTATTTGCGCTGTACCACAGCTGTAAATAGACGTGGAATGTCACAACATTCCTTTAGGATCTTCTGCTTCATAAAGCGCGTAGGTGTTAATATTCAACCAGCGCCTGCTTCATATGCAGCTTTATGGTTGGACAAAGATCAGTTTTGTTTACCATGCTTGAGCAGATAAAAGCACGTGTTTTTGTTTGTACACATATTGTGTAATTGCACATCAGCCTGGCTTTCACTGACCTGTCTTTGGAGTCTTTGAGTAGCTTTTGCACATCCACCTCTTCTTTCTTCAAACTACCAAAGGTGGACTGGAGTTTGGAGGCATCCTTACCCTCCACATTCAAACTGGCATGGGCAAAATTTGCATCCACATTTCCCTTAATATTATCGCCAAATGTCCCATCATATTTGATGAAATCGGTCTCGTTAACCACTGCAACCAGAGGTGAAAATTATGGTTAAACCCCAAATCAAAGCACACCATTGTGGTACTTGGTTCACTTGGAATAAAGGGCAGCAAATATTGTGCCGAACGAGAGCAAAAGTGAGGCGTTTAGATCCTACCTGGCGTAATGGGCGTGTCTGCTGTTAAAATGTCATTGAGGTTGAAATCTGTGGGCACATACTTTGGTTTCTGCCAAAACCAGAAGCGTTTGCGTTTAACTACGACGGACAGAATGTGGATGCTGTCGTTCAAACTGGCCACCGGGATCAGCAGCCCGCCGCGATCCACCTCATTCACGAAGTTCTTGGTGGCCGTGGCAAACATCTCGTCGCTGGAAGAAAGCGAAAACAAAGCGATCACCTGCCAGGACGGAGGCGGACACGAGTCGGCGCCGATGTTGCTTCCGAGACTCGGAAGATCCGCGACTTGTAACTTTATCTAATCCTTATCTGCCGCGAATGGCAGAGTGGGTGTGATTGCAGCGCGTTATTACCGCAGCCTGGGAAGTCTCCGTTAGCGGGGATCCTCCGAGCACAGCCCGCTCTCGATGCACCGCAGTCGGGGAATCCGCAAACAAAGGCCTCCCGCCGCCGCCGCGGGGATTCGCAAACCGGCTGGAGAGCGTCTCCACCCCGCGCCTGGCTCCTCCCCCTCCACGCCGGGGGACGGAGAGCCGGGCGGCTCATACTTACATGTGGGTAACGCGACGCAAAGCACTCTCGCACCAATGTCTTGAGATTTCTTCTCCAGTTTTGTAGCATTAAGCTACTTCCGCATACAGCAGCTAGTATCTTCATACGGTTTTCGCGCCAAAACACGTCATAATTACAGTAATTCCTCCCACAGACTTGTAATTGTTGAAACCTATTACCGCAAAGGTTTTCAGTTTTCAAATTACATTTTGATATTAGTATTTTTTCAGTATTAATATTAGTTTTTTGGGGGTCGGAAGGAGTGACAAAAACTACGCTTTGTCTCCGCTTTTTTCTTCACTCTCTCACTTGCATACGTCACTAAGCCATCACAAGCCCCAACTTTCTTAAGTCAAAAAATAGATACATAAATAAATAAATAAATAAATAATCAATTCTCTGTGTGCCTGTTGTTTGAGAGAGTCAGACGAAACCAGTGACACCAGTTTGACCCATTGTTATGATGCATTCACGGTCCTGGGATTTTTCCCCAACCTCCACCTTCAATTAATTTAGTGTTTTCTTTGTACCTAAAGGTGACTTAACAGAATTAATCCACAGTATAGTAGTTTGCCCATGCTTCAGATTCACAATACAGTCTGAACTTCAGTCTTAATCAGGATGAAGTTAATGAGTAAATAGAAATAGCTCTACTCGAGAATATTACAAAGAAAAGTCAGTCAATATTTGTCTACACTGCATGAGAATTGAGGGAGAGATTGTAGTTTATACAGTGCCGTATATCAGGGTGTAAAACAATCAGTTTGGTGTTTCCCTCTTGTCCTGATCATATTAGAGCAATGCAACAGCAGAGCAACGATGAAATGTCCCACAGACATCTATACACTGTCATTAATTCAGTATCTAATCAATCAGTTTTATAATTTTAACATGTCAGTGGGTGTCTGCAGACAAAGGAGAGACGTGACAGGTGCTCAAGTTACCTACTCACCTTTCCATCCACATTGTTTCTATTCAGTAAACAACTCCAGAATGAAAGCATCATTGATTTTATTGGAGGTCCTGGTATTGTACGTGTGCAATTAATTAGCAAATACACATCAAATGACTTAGGTTGCAGATAGACAGCAGTTAGACGGAAAAGGGAACAAATGAGTTTTGGTCTCAAAGATATACAATCATCTACACAATCAGAACAGCAACAATAAAATATGCGACAGCTTTTCCGCGACATGGAAGCAAAATGCTGATTTGAGCATTGTCCTTCTTGCAATGTGTTCATCCCCACATACATTAGTGATGCACCAGGAATGCTAAACCATGGAGTTCCAGCAGTAAGGCATCAAACAGGGAAAGAATAAATATTAGGAATGTGGATGCAGTCGCTCCATTTCGAATGTTTGTTCATCTCAGAGGTAGAGAATGTCCACGATAGCAAGACTGGTTGATTCTATGTGCATATTAAATCATATGCTAAAGATACTTTCACTGTCTCAGTGTGACACAAATTTAAAACAGGCAAAATGTTGTCATATAGGAACATTCATACACCTGTATAACCATTTGACAAATAACTTAGATAAACACTTGCTTGTAAGGCCATACATTTGCTAAATTGCGATGAAGTAATGAGGAGGTGTGGTGAACCAGCAGAACCAGCCTGGACGACAGGTGGGGCTGTGGGGTCAAAGTGTGTGTGTGTGTGTGGGCGTGTGCGTCAGTGTGTGTGTGTATGCCCTGCGCAGGGGGCGGAGAGGTGGGGGTCACCACAGCGCGGGACAGTCTATGTTGGCGAAGCCGGGGTCCTTCCTCAGCTCCCAGTAAGTGTTGTTGCTGACCCAAGTGTCCTCCTTTGACTTGCTGGGGAGACAAAGGTGCAAGTGCCGGATGAGGACCGGTGAAACCAGGCAAGGGATCTCAAAAAGTCAGATTTGCAACAGCGAGATGAAAATCTCAACGCTCCACATGACACCCTACTGAGGTTTATTACGAGTGAGCGAGAAATGAATGCAGCTGGATGAGAAGCTTACGTGAAGAATCTGGGTTGATGTATGCTGTTACTCTCTTGTTGGACTCTCCGCCTGTCGCGCTGCAGCTGTTCGATCCTCTGTTTTTGCTCCTCTGCCGCCTTCGGGTTCCCCTCCTCTAAAAGTCTGCATTAAGACACACAGAGCTATTTTTGATATAATGGTGTGAGACAGTTCAGTGACTCTGGAAAAATCCCTCTCAGGAGAGGGTGCGTAGGCTGTTTTGAGACCTGCAAACAGCGCAACAAGATAAAGAATCTGCCCACAGAAACTGACGTGTCACTAAGCGGAGGGAAATGCTGGGAGTATCATAATAACCGACAAGTTGCAGTTTGCTAACCCGTCCTAATGCCTTACTTCAATTCCTCTTGGTTTGAGGACCACTTCCCTTTTTCTTATCACGTCTCACCTTTGGTCCACGCGTAGCCGCGTGTCCGTTGGCGGTAGCAGCAGTTGCAGGGCTGGATGCAGGTCGTTCAGCTCGATGGCAAATTTTGTGAAGCCGTAGTATTGCTCATGGTGCAACGGCATCGCATCTGCATGGGGAAACAAGCGGCCACGTGACATGACACCCGCAGAGCTGGTCTGTCGTCGGCTGCCGAGACAAACCCGCCGTACTTGCTCTCCAGACGCACGTAGCCGAGGGCGGCTCCCCACAGAACACGGCTTCGTGCCACTTCCCAAAGAGTCGGTGGACGACCTTCCCTCGCTGGTCGGTGATGCTTCCCTCCACCTCGTTCACACTGGAGTTCCAGTAATTAGCCTGTGAAAAACATTTTTCTTGTTAGTGTGGACACCTTCTGAATGTTGGGACCGCCAAAGTTAACTCAGAATTCAAGAATTTTATTGGTCACATGATATTCTTGGCTATGCTGGGAGGTAAATTCAGGATTGAAATAAAGCAGGCCAGTGAAAATGACATAGGTGGACTGCAGAGCATGGTTGAAAATGTTCGTGGAGAACCGAAACAGTTCAAATCTACAGGACGTGATGAGGCATCCGCAGCACATTATCTTTTTGGAATAATGAATAAGTGTCTGGTCCAATGATCAAAGTACCGCAATATTATTCTGTTCTGGCCCAGAGGCTCTGCTACTACACAGATCCCTGTGAACACACTTGCCGCCAAAAAGTTTGTGAGGCATTGGAATGAGTACCCAGCCCCAGCAGATGGTGCTACTGCTAGCATGTGTGTGTATGTGCGTGTGTGTTTAAGCCTGTGTGTGGTTTTGGGCAGACGTGTGGTTTAGCTTCGCGCTATAATGAGACATGGCATGTTCTAACCTGTTCCTCTGCACCCCTTAAGGAAACACACACACGTATATGCGCTCACACACTCCAATTAGCCTCTTCATGTCAGCAATGGTTTCCATTAATTTATCGGGTAAAACACGCACATTTTCCAGGTCAGGTAGTCTCAGTTTCCACCCTGGCATCGAGTGTAAGAGCAGCAGGCGTCCACAGGGGGCGAGCAAGAGCAAAGTCCCGATTCCTCACATATTCCCGCCTCTCATTTTTCATTTTGTGGCTGTTAATTGCTCTTATCTGAATCCATTTCTACTTATCAACTGCGGTTTGTCTCTTTGTGAGATATTCTCCTGCACCACACTACGTTTCCCGACATGCCGCTGGACCAGGTTGATGAATCTCCCTCCACTGCTGCAGATTAATAAGGCCACGATCTTATCAGGTCTCATTTCACCTCACCTTGACAAATGTTATCTTGCACTGGCAGATGTCGCTGTGAGAGTTCTTGATGGAAATCTCGCCGTAGTGCTCGATCCAGCGTTGCCCGTTCAGGATGTTGTGGATGCAGGACGTCACCTTGTTCCACTGGTAGTGGTCTCTGAGTCTGCGGGGGAATCTGGAGTTATAATAAACAAAACGGACGTGGCAAAAAGTACAAATAAATGAATGAATCACTGAACGAATCAATCAATGAAATAAACACACTCCGGTAGGGTGACGTGTGTGGTGCCGATGGGAACGATCTCCATGGACTTCCCCCAGAATTTGTTCTTCCACCGCACATCTACAGGAGCAATCACACAGACATCACACGCATCATCACATCAAATTTGCAAGCAATTTGACTTTTTTTTAAGGCGGGTGGGCGTCAAAATGCAGAAATGACTACGCAGCATTCCTCTACCTTGCCAGAAGATGAAGTTTTTTGACTCAGCATGGCAAGCAGAGACTGGAGGGTGATGGCTGACCTGCGCACAACAGTTGAAATAAACACACAAACCAGGCCAGTCAAACACCAATTCAAAGGGAGATATGGGATTATATAAATAAAGGTATATACAGAGATACCATTGATAATATCTGATTCAGACCTGTTCGGCTACAAAGCGAAAACCTTTATCTGGACGATCGCACTCGTATGTCTCGCCCAGGACGGGGTTGAAAGGCTTCCCCCCGGTTCTGTAGTAGCTGGAGGCATAACTTGAGATGGCGAACGTGGCTACATACACCTGAGCAGACAGAGAGCACGCAGCTTAAATTCAGGCTACACACATTTCAAAAACAAAAACAAATCTGATGCAAATCTTCAGACAGTCCGACACGCCTCCATAGTGGAGATCTCTGCTCCATACAGTGCCATGTTTGCTACGTACTGCTATAAGTCGTCTGAATTTCCCCCCATCACGAGCCAGCAGCAACAAGAAGGAATGGAGCATGTCCTGCTTTTTACATTATTATAGATGCTCTTCTCTAAAATCAATCCAACCATGAAGGTGTCCTCGGAAAATTAATAGCTTGTTTCAACTTATTCTCAGGGGACTCCGCTTCTTGAGTGGATGGTCATGTTTAATGAATGTTTTTTTTTTATTTTTTTTTATTACGTCTCTCTTTTTTCCCTGGACTCTTCCTCTGTTTTATGCATGCAAAACTGCTATAAACTATTATGTATAAAAACTCCATGTGTATTATTAGGAGTTCCAAAGAGAGCATTTGTTCAAAAATAAGCTTTTTCTATTGGAACAAATAAAATTCCTGGACGGTTCCATGGTGACACCAAACCAACCAAAGCTTAAAATTGTTCTGCTCACTGAGCTCCATTGTTCCTGGATTCTAATTGTTGCTTTTTAATTGCACATGTAAACACTAATCAGTCCTGCTACATGCAGACTCAGACAGCTGTATTCCATTGCAGTCATTCGCGACCAGGTCAGAGGTGAGGGGTCACCATGGTAACCACACACACGTCATTGGGGATGTGACTAAGGAATGGGGGCTGACAGACAGGGAGTGTGTGCATCCCTCTCCGAGTGGAGATACCTCCAGTAAGTACTTGTAGGAACAACTGTATTTCTGTTAATTGTGCCTGATGTAAGATCTTCTGTCCACTCCTGTTTGTAACGATGGCACTAGTGGAGCCTCATCGCACGGAGTGTGTCTCACCATGCGTTGGAAGGGGTCCTGCGTGTTGGCGGCCACATCCAGCAGCTCGCTGTACTCCAGCTCCTCACACAGCCGCTGCAGCGTGTTGAGCGGCTCGTTGAGCTGCACCGGCATGGTCACTTTGGACAGGTCCTTGCCAATGTTGTTCCTGAGGATGTTCCACAAGCTGATGTTGCTGCTGCTGGGGCTGGGCGAGGGCAGGCGGGAGCGCAGCTGGTTCGGGGCGGAGCCTGGAGACGGGCGGACAGGACGGGACAGGATGGGTAAGGCCCTTTGTTGGTGATGAGGAGATCAGATCTGTGCTGCTGCTTTTGGGCTTTGTGACCTGACCTGAGTTTGGCCTCTCGCCCTCCGTCAAGTTGCTGAAGTTGTCCATGGAAATGTTGTCGCTCACGTCACTGATGTATGAGTCGTCCTCTGATGCCTAAAAGAAACCAAACGTGGTTGGACTACTCTGACAAATTTCAATCCTTCTTTCAAAATTGCGTCTCTGATGGATGCAAGACGCAGTGATGTTGGCTTGGCTGCATTTTTAAAAATTAGCACATCCCGACCTTTCCAAAGAAAGTCAAGAAAGAGGAGAAAGATGAGCAGACTGTTGCTTCGTGACACTTTCATACCAAAGCTTTAAAGTCTGTAAATTGCTGCAATTTGATTTGGGTAAAGGTTGAACATATTTGTCACACCGATGTGTGAAAACTGCTCCTCTCACATTGTTTATCAAACAGGTAATAACTCAATTTACAACTTGCCTCTAGTCATCATGAAGCCGCTGTGTGTATAAGCCGCGGGAAAGACAGAATTAATGTGTTTTTTTTACCCCTCAAACCTAAACAAGATAGATTTCTGCCATTAACCACGATGATAATTCCATTATGTCACCAAGCCAACAGAGAGGGGATCACCAAGTGTGTGTGTGTGTGTGAGAGAGAAAGAGAGACAGGGCGTGTGTGTGTGTGTGTGTGCTGGCTGTTGCTTGCCTCATTCTCGGACGAACTGGCCGACAGCAGAACTTCCTGCGCATCGAAGAATTCAGTCAGCGACTCGGCAATTGAAGCTCTGCTCTCATTGGACACTTGGTGCACCAGAGGGTGAGCCTCATCCTGAGACGCCTGTTTCTAGGAGACAGCACACACACGCGCACGCACACACACACAAAGGCACAAAGACAAACACGCACACACACAGCCGTGAGTGGACAATTCATCAGCGCAGGAAGAAGATGGAGTGTTTGCTCATAAATTGATGGACCTACGTGCATTACAATCAGCACCACGGCAGAGGGAGGACAGAAAAAATTAAATGAAAGGGGTGCGGGGGGGAGAGAGGCGCCCCACCAATTATTCTTTTCGGGTTGGTCATCCACTCCCAGATTGAATACTACATTCTGATAATGTGCATTTCTAGCAAACGACCAGGGAT